>JACCPG010005111.1:0-19302 GCA_016069955.1 Drepana arcuata | reverse complement strand
GCTGGTCTATTTACATACCTATTTAGCTTCATCTCAATTCGTAGTAAAATTTAAATGTTTTCTGTAAGCAAATCAGTCTCGGTGTTTAATACAGAGGATATTTACAAGACACCGATTTAAGACAGTATTAAGTCAGAATCCTTAATATATTTTGTGTTTTCTAGAGCTAGTGTAGTACCAAATGATGTAAGGATTTTGTATTTTGGCCAATTCAATCAGCTCTATGAGTAAATCTTTGTGTTGCTAAGCTGCGAGGGCAGGTTTGCAATTATCTTTTTACAAAGCAGATGATTATACTAAATGCGCTGATATTACTTTTCAGAGCCGTGGTGGCCGAGTGGTTTGAACAGCTGTGATGGTAGGCAAAGTTGTTTTAACTCTGTCATCGGTATTTACGTGACAGTGTGACATAAGCTAAGACGTCGCCTTCTATTAAGCACGACCGTGACACGTTCATGATTTAAATCTCAATCGTTTGCAGATTTCCATACGCTATTATTCTTTACCTGAATTTATATACGTGTATAGACGTTACATTACGTTACGTCATAGATGTTTTAGATACATCGTAATATATGCCTTACCTTAAACGTACTTAGACATATATTACGATGAACGAAATATTACCTGGAGTATGATGGGTACAAATCAAAAGCACTCTTAGGGTTTCCCAAAATACACTTAATTTTCAATCCAAAAATGTAAATAAAATTGATTACACATTTACACATACCGCCAAAAAAATTGTACAATAAAAGCAACAAATAAAATGAATTCCCATACCTTTAATTTTGTAAAATAACTAAACAAATAGCAATCGTAGCAAATTTTAGATATGTTGGCTTAAACTGTATTTTTTTTTTTACTATGTACCACTACGTTTGTTTATGATAAAGGCGTGATGGGAATGAGGTTGGGTGCGATTAAAAATATTATATTCATAATACAGCCAATACAATGAGCGATGCTGTATTGCTCGCATAACCAATTATTAATAATTTATTTATCTAATCAAATGGTCACAACCTGAGCCAATTACACAAATTTTTATGGGAAAATTTATTATAAATAAATCCATACAAGTAAAGTTGAATATGCCATATCAGTAAAGCTAGCAGTATAAATGCGAAAGTAACAGTTAGCTTTTTCCCATTTCACGATAACGGATGAACGCATCGTCATGAAATTTAGCAAAGATGTAGATTATTATCCTGGGAAAAACATAGGTTATTTTCTTTTATCTCAAATGTAAATCATTTAGAGAGTGTAAAAGGGTTGGTTGTTGAAAGTTTGTAAGGCAACCCATTATTCCTTAAGTTAGGAATAAAGCAATTATATATTTATGTTTTTATAAGTAGTAAAGAAATACGTGTTTCACCTTTCGTTAAAAATCATCCAGTGTTAGTAAGTTCATTTTTAAGTAGACGAAATAGGGGAAATCGGCTAGTATTTTGCTAAGCTCAACACATTTTAATAAATTCAAAAACGGACTACATTAATAAATAGTCCTTCTTACAGGTGATTTTTCTTATCTCCTTCAATGTCGTTCAATAAACTAGAGGGACAGCGAAGGAACCCTTTTTTTGAAGAAAATACAAGGCACTTAGGCGACCCTTGTTTATTGCTCGTAAGTGTATTTCCTTTAATCAGTGGACGTATTTGAATGAAGTGGTAGGCGAAATCAATTGCTTACGTTCAAACAACGTAAAGAAAATGCAGGCAATATGGCATGGTTTTGATTTATTTCATTGATTAAACTTCAAAATTGCAAATACAACGTGCCAGCACTCAATTAAACGACCTAGTAGGTTTCGTCAAAAGGCTTAATACGGCAATTTCGATTAGTGACGATCCGTGTAAAACGGTTTGACTATATCCTAGACTAGATAATGGTGTGCAAAGACATATTTTTATAGAATTTGGAATAAATTTGGCTAAAATTCAAGTGTTCTGAAAGACTACAATCCAAGTCAAGCCGCAAGCAGAAAAAACCTAATGTTGTACTGTAATTAGGTAGTTTTTTTTATATCACACATAAAACCATTTGCAAATGTAAATACATGACCACAAAGTCTGTAACGAGGTAGGTAGAGAGAGTAGCGCATCAGTTAATTCTGATCAATTTAAATTACCTTCGTCAGTCTTCTTCATACAATCTCAGCGGTTTTGAGTATAAATATCCCTACTAATATTATAAATGCGAAAGTAACTCTGTCTGTCTGTTACCTTTTCACGCCTAAACTACTGAACCGATTTAAATGAAATTACAGGTACAGAGATAGCCTAGAGCTTGAGGAAGGACATAGGCTACTTTTTAATGCGAATAAGGGTTGTAAGGGGTTGCAATAGGGGATGAAAGTTTGTATGGAAGATACATCATTTTTGAAGCTAGAAGTTTGAAACTTATTTTTTAGTATTATTATACATATAAATTAATATTACATTCTAAGTTTGTAAAAAAATTACACTTTATTTTGAAAAAATTAATGCTGCTTAATATCACTTTTCCGCGCGGACGAAGTCGCGGGCACAGCTAGTTATATATATTTGACTATGTATATAAGACAAATTACATCAGTAATTGATACTGTCTTTGATTACCATCAAACCGTTAAATATGGAAAGCAAAATTGGACGAACCTGTGACCCAAAAACATTAACCGCATTCAGGCCAAGAGGTGTATACTATGGAAGAGTGAACTTATTGCGAGCCCTTACAAACTCTACATCCGTTTACGGTCGACTGGCGCAAATGTGCGATGTTATAGCACACGCTGTGAAATATTTATCTAACGCATTACCTACTAGGCCTTGAATAAACTCAGGTAATGCGCAGATAAATTGTTAGAATTCCCTTCATCTTTGTTTTTGGAATTGCCTCTCTATATAAAAATGTTAGCTTTTGATTTACGATTTCTTAGAAATATTGGTAATGATTTGGTAATCAGGCCGCGAACCTGTGGAATAGTTAAGTTTGAATAAGTAGGTCAAGCTTTTAGGGATATTACTGTGTCGTGATACTCGTGGGGTTCGAGTCACCTGAAATGCAAATTCGAACCTCTGCTGTTAAAATGATTTTCTTTTGACGAATAGTGAATAAAATAACCGATGATAAATGGTGAAGGAAAACGTTGAGAGGAAATCTGCATACGTTGAAGAAAAAATTAAAAGTCCTTGGGTAAAGTATGTGTCAGTCGGCTTTGCGGACAACAATGGTCTCGAGACCTCCTTGTTATAATGGCTTGTATAATTCTTTATCAAAGCAGCAAAAGATTAACTTCAAGTGTATACCTCTAGTGACCAGAAGGCTGGTTGCGTTTCGCAAAGAATCAGCATTGCCATGCAGCGTGGCAATGCCAGCCTTCTTGGCACCCGTGGGAAAACGAGTTGAGACAGGTTTTTTTGGTTAGATTAATGTAGTAGTTTCATCTTATTATTATTATTATTCTAGCTACTTTTATTGTCTACTTTTTACCTTTTGTTTCCTAATAAAGATCGTACACTTCATGTAAATGTTCCAAATCTGAAATTAATAGCTTCTATGTACGTACTAACCTCGCGTCTCTCACAGTGAAACTCATTCGTTTGACAGTTTTTATTAGTACATAGGTAATTAAGTCATAATGGTCTATCAAATTGTATGCTTCGGAGCAAATGGCTGCAATTAGTCGGATAAAGGTGACTTCAGAGCCAAATTGTTTTGCTACTAAATCTATTCTAATTTTAAGAATAACGACAATACATTTTTTAATTAATTTTGATCTGATTCATTAATCATCTTTCTCTTGATTCGTAGTACCGGAAATTTGTATGTTGGTCTGATGGTAAGTGGTTACCATGGCGTTGGCAAAGCTTGCATATTGCTAAACTGCTATAACGAGCAACGATTCATTTACCAGTTGAATCACTACTATTATTCTTGTGGAGTTATGGAAACATTATTCACAGCAAGAACTAACATTACCCGAGAGCAGTGCTATTTGGTCAAACCATAAAAAAATAACAGAAAAGTGGGGACTTTTATCATACACGTCAGTCTAACCCTTTTGAAGGAAAGTATAACACTGCTCTGTGTAGCATAACAACAACGTAGCATAAAAATAAGTCATCGTATTCATACAACAATTTATCAAGATTTAGCCGTATTGTGTGCGTTGTCCGTCGAGACAGAGCTAGAGATCAAGCTTGAGTTAGATAAATTGGACTCAGAATGATATTAGGAGTCTAGACTCACAATGAAACTCAAATAAATCTTTCAAAGTCAACGAGAAAGGACATCCAACATGTATCGTCTTTTGAAGAGCTGAGTAGTATCGCGATCTGAGAGAAAGACAAAGGATTTTTTTAAATTAACCTTACTCATGCTTGATATGGATACTTGGGGGCCAAGTGGTTCGAGTAATCACCTGCAACACAATTCAAGTTCGAATCTCGACTGTACCAATGAGTTTTTTACTAAATATAATTTTTAATACATTTAACTTAATACATATTATTCGGGGTCAGAAATCACGATTATCCTCATTCTTAAGTCATAATTTTACAATAAGAAAGTCCCGCGCAAGAAACTATAGTGTAGGGAGTGCCGCTTAAAAGCAAACCAAGGCCTATTTTCGTGTTGTTTGTAATAATTAAGAAAGCAAACGGCGTGTTGCGAATCTGATAGGTTGTTGTAACCTTTATAAAATGTTGTTAACACGCAACCAAATTTATAAAGGAACAGATTTATAAATAACGACACATTATATTACATGTAACGGATTTGGAAATAATGACGACGACGAAGAAAATATCAACGAAACATCCAACTAAATTCAGTTTAGACTCTATAACAAATCCCGTTGCGATATGCAGTTATGTTATTATAATAATAAATAAATAATAATATCCTCACGCCTTCTCACAAGGGTCCCCGAAGGGGTAGGCAGAGGTGTATAGGTACTACTCACACGCCCACTTTCCGCCAGAGGTATATTAGGTGCCAATGTGATAGATGGCGAGTCCATCGCCGTTACTCAAGCACGACTATACATACGGGGTTACGTTACACCTCTGCCTTCCCTTTCGGGGTCCTTTGTGACATAACGTAAAGGTTATATACTTCTATTCTATTTCCGCTCACCCACATTTCCTTTAAGGCGCTGATTGATTGTTTTGGTAATTGTTAGTCTGTGACCGTGTGACATCAGCGATTACGTGGACGAAACAAAGGTTGATACATTCTGTGATTTGTTTACGCCCCGCTGGGAGAGATCGGTCGAACGTTTGCCCCTTTGTTCTTCAATGTACCCTTTAACACAACATAGATTTAAATTAAAGGGCAGCATCTGACGGTGACTTTAGACAGGAGGACAGGAGGACAGAGGAGTGATTAAAATTTTACACAATATATTTCCATACAAACATAAAGTCTATCACGAGGTAGGCGGAGAGAGAAGAGCGCCAGTTCTCTTTATGTTGAGAGAACTCTTTCGCTTAATCCACATTCATTTCTTTATACTCTTGGCGTTTCCATCCTTGAGTGAATGTGAATTCGAAACTCTTAAAAAATATTTACCTACAGTGGAAATGTCTGGAGGAGGTTAAGGAATATTACGTTTCAAATATCTTGTATTGATTTGACCAAACTATCAAGTTAGTAAGTTGGGAGCACTCTTAGAGTTTTCATTTACCATCAGGAAAATCATATGCTTGTTTACCAACACAAAAACTCTTAACGTCACCTAAATTGAGGCAGGCATATGTGTGAATGTGGATGGAGTGAAAAATAGCTGTTGTTATGGTTGCCTTACATGAATTTCATACTCAAATACACTAGGTGCAGTTAGATTGTTCCTGAGAATAATGTATTGTTGTAGCGAATATGCGACCTCTCACTGGACTTTATTTATCGAAGGTTGTATTTCATTCGCTTCGACACAGCGTGGTTGGCATTTGACGTTGATATAGGGGAATGTGAAATTTTGTGAACACGTCACGTGAAGTTTTGGCTTCTAAAAGAAAAGGGTTAAACCCCACATCGAATTCAACCGAAGTAGCATAGATAGAAATGAATTGATAAGTTAAAATAAATAAATACATTAGGGTATTTTAAACTATAATTATAAATTGTTGAGATACTTACAATTTATATCAAGATCTACTGTAACTTGTATGTTGAGGAAGCGTTGAGGTTCCTTGGTGACTTAATTCCAATGAGTTTTCATATAATTAAGTACAGTGATTCAATACGCCACAAGCATTGCTGTAAAGGAAAATATTGTGACGAAACCTGCATGCCAAGGACTATGTAAAGTCAAAGTTGAGAGACGGTAAAACACACTGGCCAGTTGTCACGATGTAACTTAAAACAATATCGAACAAAAGTGTGTTTTTGCTTTGCTTTATTCTTCGGGCGCGCTTGTAATGCGTGAAAATATTATATATATTTTTTTATTAATATAATATTTTTTAAGTGTGTTTCGTATTTTGTTTTCAACGGGAAACGTTCTACCTCTTTGTCCGTTACCAAAGAGTATATTTTACCTTTTCAGTAATACAATTTTAGGGAAGTTGTTTGAAATGTAACCTAACTAGCTATTATGAGCAATATAAACGCAGGCTGCACGTGTAACATTAGGGAGGTCAAATATGCTGTTGACCTGGATTCTAATAAATTCGCTAATTAGCTGGAATGGCAAAGGTTGTGTAGTTTCCGTTGTATTGTTGTTTCAGTATTTTTCTGTTGCATGCTTCTGAATGTAATCTACTGTATTATTTAATTTCCTTTCTAAATAGACAATAAAGAACATAAAAAGTCCCGGCTTCGCATAGGTGGAGATAAGATTTTTTTATAAAAGAAGATATAGAATAGATATTTTTATAAATTTCTTTATTATAAAAGAAGATATATAAATACGGTGACACGACACGAGCTTAACGGTGATATTATTCTCTGCTGCTGTGTGTGATTTTTTTCTCAGTGATTTTTAAGGATTTGTGTATTGAAAATTGTATTTTATAAGAACTCAATTAAATACAGGAAATAATAATATTATTATTTTGTTCACAGTGAAACAAATGACATCAACTTGGGCCTGTTAGTAGAGGTGTGGAACAAAGGGGTCATCTGGGACCGAGCTCTCGGCTACCACTATCTACCTCTCACTTCTCTTGCTTACACTGAGGTGAGTAAGATAGGGACAACGTATAACATGCACAGACGTGTAGTACGTTAGCTGCATACTGAAATAATCGTGTCTGATGTTGTTTAGCAAATCGTGGAAACTACCATTTGGATTAAGCTATCGAAGCTTTAAGCGTCAGTGTGTTATTCAAATAATGTTGAGTTATTCTCCGGTATCTCGATTATTTTTAAATTAATAATACTTACTTCTGATAAAAAAGCCGTGGCGCCGAGTGATTTGAGTTGCCTTCGACACAAAGATCGCAAGTTAGAATCCCGACTGTACCAATGAGTTTTTCTAAACTTAAGTACAGTGATTAGTCACACCCCGAGCTTTACGGTGAAGGAAAACATTGAGAGGAAACCTGCATACGTTTGAGAAGCAATTCAAAGGCGTATGTATAGTCGTGCTTGAGTAACGGCGATGGAGTCGCCATCTGTCACGTTGGCACCTAAAATATAACTCTGGCGGAAACTGGGTGTGTGGGTATTACCTATACACTTGCTACCCCTTCGGGGACCCTTGTGGGAAGGCGTGGGGATATATGATAAATGGCAATAAAGTTTTCAGACCCATTCTACTAATCATTATCATAGAAAATCTATATCGTGCTACATTATGAACATTCATTTATTTATTCACAATCATATTAACATCCTCCAGTCCATAACCAATACGATGTTAAAATAAATATGTAGGTAACTACCACCCAGACATGCTGTACATATGCCTTTGATTTTTCAACATATTCCTCGCAATATTTTCCTGCATAAACTACTGTGGGCTTTACGGCAAAGGAAAACGCAATAACACAAATACCGGCCGGTACTTGAACCCGATATCGTGACTTCTTAAGAACAGTCATCCACCAATGCTCTATGCTTAGATATTGATCGAGTAATATATGTACATATTTAGGTAATGCTAAAACCTTTCCTATAAATAGAAGCCCGAAGTTATAAACGCTTACGAAGAGACAACAAACATTTACCCGTAAACGCTTATTTGCCTTGATAAACGGAATTGTACTAGACGGACTAACGATGTAGGAGAGAAGATATTTTTAACCCGGCTAAATTGGAGTGTTACGTAGAAAGCTGTGCTAAAAGTGGAGTGGTCGAAAATCAATGGATATTTCAGGCTTACAGTTAGTTTAGTCGGGCTATAACCTAGATAGTGATAATGCAGGTATGCCGCGCATCTGTATGGTAATTCGGGGCCTATATCGAGACTGGTATATAAGTAGCATAAAAGTTTTATATATCTTCACGCCCTCCCTGAAGGGGTAGACAGTGGTAACCACTTTTTGCCAGAGATATATTTAATTTGTCACGTTGGCACCTTATATACCTCTGGCGGAAAGTGGGTGTGTGGGTATTACCTATACACCTCTGCCTACCTCTTCGGGGACCCTTATGGGAAGGCGTGAGGATATATATAATATCTTAGGGCGCGATGACAGATGATGAGTCCATCGCCGTTACTCAAACACGACTATACATACCACATTGAGTTTATTCTCAAATCCGTTGCAAAGTTTATATAGTGGAAGAAGTTGTACTATAATGTAAAAATAAATAAATATGACGTATATGAACGTTTTTACTACAGGTACAGTTATTCTTAGTAAAATTATGAAAATCATATGTTGAGAAAGGCATGTGACACTACCCAGATGCAGTCACATTAGGCTGAGATCTCCCAAAGAGTTCGGTTCTAGTCGGTACTCTAGTTGCACCTCACATGTTTTTCACGGAATAATCCATGTATTTCTGTTTTTCTATATGTAGCGTCATGAAGTTACATAGTTTATCATATTTTAAGACCTGTGATAAAAATAAGCTATTTATTATAAGATCTACTGTTTTTCCAATTACTAAGAATCTTTTTAAGAATTATCTTCATGACGAATAATTACCTGATTTTTTACCCGAGATCAACATTATTAAAATCAAAGCATTTCCAACCTGAGTACCTAAGAAAGTAAGTAGATTTCATAAATAAGATTTTCCCGGTAAGGCAGACAGTTTGAATATCTGGCTGTGACGTCTCGCTTTTAAGCCTATCTATCATTCTGGCTGCTTGACGCTTTTCCTAATTCAAAAGAATTTACAGTGAAAAGAAGCAAATGAGGTTTGAATTTGGAAGGTAAACGTTACTTTGCAGGGTGACGATTATTTAAATTTGGAAGATTTTCGAAGGCCATTCGGTCAAACTTACTAATCGAATTTTTATATATCTGTAATTGCAATTTGCAATATCGTCAGAGCTATATATAATTATCAACGTGACATACGTGCATGTTTTTTTATTTTAACATTAAAACCTATTTAAATTTTCACATTTATGTATAGTACTTCTTTATTCATAGCAAACGCTTCTGGGACCTTACCTTCACATTAATAATCGCACTTTACATAAGCAACTTTTATAAATCTGCTCTTTTCACGACGCCTCGAAATTTCTCAACATGAATGAAACATAATAATCGGCAAATAAACATATTAAATATAAATAGTATATCCTCACGCCTTCTCACATGGGTCTCCGAAGGGGTAGGAAAGATGTAGGTAGTGCCCACAAACCCACTTTCCACCAGAGATATATTTTAAGTACCAACGTGACAGATGGCGAGTCCATCGCCGTTACTCAAGCACGCCTATAAACGCGCCTTTGAATTTCTTCTCAGACGTATGCAGGTTTTCCTCTCGATGTTTTCCTTCACCGTAAAGCTCGTGGTGTGACTAATCACTTTACTTATGTTCTAAAAACACATTGGTACAGACGGGGTTCGAACTTGCGAACTTTGTGTCGCAGGCAACTACTTCGAACCAGTCGGCCACCACGGCTCAAGTGTGGCATGGGCAAAGTTGATTATATGCGATTTTATTCGTAGATTTTCCTCCATTCCCCACATGAACGCCCGCCTCGTAACAAAATGCGCGCGTGTTCATGCGTGACTGAATCACACCCACACAAACATTCACACTTACAATATTAGAAGTATTTTTCTTCCCTCCTCCTCCCCTCCTCTTGACCGACCCCTGCGCATATAAGAGTGTTCTGAGTTCTCCCGTTGAAGGCACCAGTGGCTTCCTGCATTTCGCCTGAACACGTTCCGGTGGTAGCTAACTTCAATCCTAGCACCTTCTTTGTGCCATCGTCAGCATGAGCAATAGTCTATTCTGCTAATGTTATAAACTACTCTTACACGGACAGCGGCAGTACGTGTTTACGTGAGTTGATGATTTTAATGATGCTGTTCGTCAACTACCATTTTATTTAGTTGAACACAAATTAGAACGGCCAGTACACAATACATAGAATTATACCGTCTGGTCTAGTGGTTAGAGTTCCTGACTGCGAAACTTGAGGTCGCGGGTTCGAATCCCGCCGAGGGCAGATATTTATGTGATGAACACATGTATCTGTACCTTAGTCTTGGATGGCCTATATATTTATGTATATACCTATCTATATAGGTAAATATATCGTGGTCTAGTTACCATAAGACAAGCTTTGCTTACTTTGGGACTAGGTCAATTTGTGTGCAATTGTCCCAGGTATTATTATTTTTTTTTATTATATCCAAAACACATAAATATACAAACAACATACATTCGCCTCGCAATACTGCAGACATGCCGACATGATAGTCTGCCATCCATTCGCAAAGAAATCGCAATCAGAGATGTACTCTAAGAGAGCGTGGAGTGCAGAGAGTGCGAGAGACGGGAGATTATTATCGAGACGACCTGCCGTCTGTCTCAATCGTTGTTACATTTAAAACGATGACTCCATATTCTTGATAAGATGAGCTTAAAAATAAACAACTGTGGTAATTTACTAGGCAACCGATTCGATAAATATTCGCAGTTGATTTCGACAGTCCACGAATTATTTCAATTGTTTCTCGACAAATGCAATCGAGTGCACATTGTCCACGTAACAATGTGCACTCGATTGGTCGTGGCTTAACTTTTGTCATGCATTTGGTGGTTGATAGGATTACGTTTGGAGTTTAAATGGGGTGCAATTTACGATGTGTTGTTAACTTATTGCAGAATAAAAAATAGTGTACATATATTTTTTTATTATTATATCCAGCTAGATAGTCGAGTTACTTAACTTTCACTTTTGCTTTTGCAGCAAGAGTGTGGTGGACGATGGGTGGAACTTGAAGCGCAGTTGATGATGCGCGGTGGAGCTGTGGTCGGCACCACAGGCCCCACCGGCCATGCATTGCTGCTCGACTGCAGGTTCGAGCCTCCGTTTGGTGAGTAGTTTTTTTGCGATTTATTTAGCGAATGTTATACGATATTTTAGCTTCTATAAACATATGTAACAGGTAAGGAGACGAAGAGGAGGGCAAATATTACCATATAATATCAAGTCAGAGATAGTGTCTCGCGATGTATAGGGAGGTCAAAGAGAATGTGCCAGACTGAGGCAAATAGAAATGTTTGGAAGGAATTGCATTAAAGACGCCGACGCCCAGCTTTTAAATATATCATGATGCGTTAAGAGCAACTTAAACCCAGACGATGTATTAAAATCTGCTTATTGATTTGTTTAATTCCGAATAATTACAGGAATATTTCTTATCGTATATTGTATATCGTATTCGATGCGTATTCGTAGTTTGGCAAATACATATAAATAAGAGCCGTGGCCTGCAACACAAAGAAGTTCGAATCTTGACTGCACTAATGAGTTTTTCTGACCTTAAGTACAGTGGCTAGTCATACCACGAACTTTACGGTGAAGGAAATCGACCTGCATACGCTTAAGAAGAAATTCAAAGGCGTATGTATAGTCATGCTTGAGTAACGGCGACGGACTCGACATCTGTCACGTTGGCACCTAAACTATACTCTCTTGCGGAAAGTGGGTGTATGTTTAGTACCTGAATAAGAGATAAGAATAAGGTAAAATATTAATTAAATGCTTAGATGTTCGTTACATCCGTCACCTATTCTGCGAAAGTCATTCGCTTCTTTGCAGTAGTCTCAGTTTCGATGTATCTGGGGCAAATTAGTATGAATAATTTTAGGCTTCAAATTATTTTTCCTTTAATATCATTTAGTATCTGTAATATCATTAGATAAATCCTTATGTGCCCTATTTGGATGGATAGAATAAACGTCGTAGAATTGAGGATAGTTGGCTAGAGTTTCAAGTGTGTCAGGCCGACAGACCAAGCCGGCGCCTTGGTGTCCCAGTATTGCCAGCTTATAAAATATATAAACTTATTTAGATCTATGCTATTTCCGACATATGGACCATTTTGTTATTCCTTTACTGGAACATTTATAAATAGGTATCATAAAAATAACGCTATAAGTAATAGCGTTAGCACGAAAGCCCTTCTTTATTAGGGCTCAAAAATTTTGTAGATGTCTATCACCAACATAGGGATTCTTAAAATATTTGCCTCAGCGGGTTTGCAGGAAGTTATTAGGTACATAATTGTTTAACATGATGCTATTTACAAGGCTAGTTCTATCATTACACGTCTCGCTAAGGACAGAGTATTTATCCCCATACCTTGGAACCAATGAGATCTCTCACTACGCGGGTTCAAAGGAGTTTCCTTCCGCGTCCGCCCAGGCTATGGAATAAACTTCTCGTTGAAGGTTTCCCTAGAGAGTGACAGCATTGAGTTCTTCAAGATGGTTGTCAATATATTCTTGCAAGTTCGTCAACACGCGAGCGACATCTTTGGCATTGCAAACGTCTAAAGCAGGCGTGAAGTATATATATAAATAATAAAATAATAAAGACAGTCAGCAGGAAAAGTATACGTAATATATTCCACTGAAATATGGTCTCGCAGCAATAACAACAGCCCTATAAAATAACCAGGGCGAACATTACACGTTTTATTCAGATACCAATAACTGAGTAATTTTATCCATTACTTCTGTTAAGAATTGCCTATTTTTAGGGTTCCCTTTCAGAAATCCCAATTAAAATCCGAAAATTCAGACACGCTGTATGCAGTACAATAGGTATACGGGCAGATCGAACGGACGGAATTTGTAAATTTTTTGTTTTTGGTTACGTCCTATTACAATTTTATGTTAGTTCGAACCTCTCTTATCTTTTCTTGCCGCCGTTTTACAAACACGATTGTACATATATCTTAGAATTTCGTCTTAAAAGTAAGCCTTTAAGTAAGTAAGAGCTTTAAGAGAGGTAGGGCATAACGGGTTTCCCGTTCGAATTCGGAGCTGCCCGACTGGGGCAGGACCTCCACCTTATAGAAGTCCGTAGCCAAATAACACAATTTATTGTGTTGTGTTCCTACGCAGTGAATAAAGTATCCAGTAATGAGCTCCTTGGGGAGGGGGGAGGATTGTTACATTGTTTTGGAAGCAGAGGGATTAAACCCATTATGCTGTCAACACCGTATAACTCTCCGAACACAGAGTGGCAACGCGCAAGTGATACTTCGGTACCGTGAGCGTAAATAGGCTACGGTAACCGTTTTCCATCAGGTGGGCCGTATGCTTGCTTGCCACTTTTGTTGTAAAAAAAAAAAAACCCCGATTTTTTCCTTTACGTTTAATTTCCTGGTGTGATTACTCATTGGTGTACTTGAACCATTATGCCGGTTTTTATATACATACATATCATCGAGCTGAGTCCGTAACGGGGTGGCCAGAGAGAATAGAGCGCCAGTTCTAGACTTGCATACCAGTCTCGCCTCAGCCACATTCATCAGTCTGTTCATACATGGTCGCCGGTTTCGAGCACTCTTGACGTTTCCGTCCTTAAGTGTCCGATCGATTTGATCTAAATAGTTGGAATGTGGTCCTATATACAAATAGTTTTAATAACGTTTTCTTAATAAGAAAATTATGATATGACCGTATTGAAATCATATTTTTGTAGTAATACTGTGCAGGTTAACTACGTCACAGATAGAAGCTTTCCTCGGTAGTTCGACCTTCTTAAGTCCAATAATCAATTTTTGTTTGGGGCGGAATCATTCGTGTGATAGACAGATTCTCAGTTGGCCGGGTTTTGTTTTTTGTCTGCAATGGTCGGGCTGCGGGCGCCGTCTGGGCGGGCGGTTAAGGTCACAACGTCACAGTTAATGAATGGTTACGCAGGTTGTAGACAAATTGGCGCGAATTGGGTTTCGATGGGAATATTGGTGTATTCTGAAACAATTGATATATTTATCTCGAAAATAAATTCTACTACTATCGTCGTTTGTGACATTTTTGGTATCAGATATCATTCAGAATTTAGAGTACGTTAGAAATTAACCAGACTAACTGAATTTTAATATGATCACCATCCATTTACTACATTTTTGTATTATAAAAATTTGCCGTGGTGGCCGTGTGGTACGAGTTGCCTGCAACACAAAGATTACAAGATCGAATTTCGTCTGTAGCAACGACTTTCTCTGAACTTAAGTACATTCAGTGATTAGTCACACTCTATTTATATATGCTCGCTGATTTAGAGCCCTCTTAATGTTGGCATTCTTGATCCTTCGATGAATTGCATCGCAATGTATTTTCTTTTTGCAAACAAGTATATGCGAATAAAATCTTTCTCTACCCCGACGTTAAAAGGGAACCGACGTTCAAAAAGAAATCCGGATAGCTTTTCTCGCCAGTCTTTCTCCTGATAGATCTTTTCTTTGAAACAGTGGTAACAGCAAATTAATATTTTGTGTGTGTATAATAATATATCCTCACGCCTTCCCACAAGGGTCCCTGAAGGGGTAGGCAGAGGTGTATAGGTAATACCCACACACCCACTTTCCGCCAGAGGTATATTAGGTGCCAACGTGACAGATGGCGAGTCCATCGCCGTTACTCAAGCACGACTATACATACGCCTTTTGAATTTCTTCTCAGACGTATGCAGGTTTCCTTTTGATGTTTTCCTTCACCGTAAAGCTCGTGGTGTGACTAATCACTGTACTTAAGTTCAGAAAAAACTCATTGGTACAGTCGGGATTCGAACTTGCGACCTTTGCGTCGCAGGCAACTGCTCGAACCACTCGGCCACCACGGCTTTTTTATTTTGTGTGTGACGTTCAATAAATGTACCCTATATCCCGCTAAAATTATAAAAATTTTAAATAATTGATTTTTTTAAAATTATTTAACATTGTGAGATGAGTTTCAACGCTTCTGATTAGGCAAGTATTATTAGAATTTCCCTTTGTTCAAGAGTCCTTTATCTCCGAGTACAATTAGATACGTCTAGATAGAATGGTAATCATATTAATCTTTCAATTGTGTGGAGAGTAATATGTTACTGGCTTTGGATTCGTATAACTATAATCTTTTTATTAAATGTATGATAAAAATAGTAATTCCAGTAACATTATACGTTTAAGTCTTTTATGTAGCCTTGGGAGATTTAATAAAGCCATAATATGGTTATATTAAATCTCTGAACACAATGGGTTATTCACATATATTTATATCGAGATATTGTGGCATATGTTTACGAGCGGATTGAGGATACATTTATCAAGTCTTTTACGATGAATATATGATTTTCGTGTTATTAGATAGTAAATTATAGAGCCGTAGTGACCGAAAGGTTCCAGTAGTAACCTACTACGTAAAGATTGCAAGTTCAAAAGCCGTCTGTTACCAAGCAGTATTTTTAAATAAAGTACAGTAGGTAGTCATACCACGAGCTTTAACGTGAACAAAAACATCGAGAGGAAACCTAATACGTTTGAAAATTAATTTAAAAACGTATGTATAGTTTGGAAACCGGCGATGGACTCGCCAGTTATCACGTTGGCACTAAGAAGGTACCTCTGTTTACCCGTTTGGGGACCCTTGTGGAAGGCATAAAGCTATATAAGTATATGATATACTAAAATCTCAAATGATTAATGGGAGGCGACTTTCTTTTGTAATATATTTTATTTGTAAGTACAGTGATTAGTCACACCACGAGCTTTACGGTGAAGGAAAACATCGAGAGCAAACCTGCATACATCTGAAAAGAAATTCAAAGGTGTATGAATAGTCCTGCTCGAGTAACGGCGATGGACTCGCCATCTGTCACGTTGGCACCTAATTACCTACATACCTCTGCCTACCCCTTCGGGGACTCTTGTGGCTAGGCGTGAGGATACTATTATTATAATTATATTATTGTTACCAACTGAGTGCATTTTCTGCTTTTTGCACGAGAAAAGAGTGCAAGATCGTCTAATCAAGCTTGCGAGATGTAGCCAAGTGTGGGGGAAGATGGAAACTTGTCATATTGCATGCCTTCAAAGCGCTCCTTTGACGAATATGGAAATCGATATCTTCTTTGAAACTGAGCTAGTTGCTTTGAATTTCAATGTTTTGTGCTTAGAGCGAATTTGCTTTGTACACTATTTGCTAATAAGCATGTTTGCGGGTATCCCTTGGTAACAAAACTTATATATCATAATCTATACATCAATACATACAAACACAAATAAATTAAATTGAAGTGAATTATGGATTCTAAAGCCGGAGGTTGCAAAAAAAACCAATCCAATATAACTTATTTTAATTAAAATAAAATTACATTACAACTAATTACTTATGCTAGTTGATCGAAGTGTGATCATTCAATGAATATATTAACTAAAGTTTTTATAACTATATTCGGCTCATTAATCCAATTTACATTATGCTGACGCTGCGCCTCGTGCTACCATCCGGTGCACTGTGCAATGCTGTGAGCCGATGTCCATGTCAGCGGTATTAGTGTATTAGGGTTCCATAACAAGTGTCTGTTGGTGTGTGTGTGAATATTAAAATAACCGCTTTTTACTAAAAGCATATGGATACACGGTACATAAAGCAAAATCAAATTTTAAAAAATGTTTGTCTGTCAGTCTGTTTGTTCCGACTATTCTCTGAAACGGCTTGACTGATCTTGACGGGACTTTCACTGGGAGATAGCTGATGTAATACGGAACAACTTAGGCTACTTTCAATGTAAGAAATAATAAATAAATACCTTGGCACAATTCCACTCAAATTTACCGAGTCCCAAACCAAACAAGGCGTGTACTATGGAAAGTAGACAACGATATACATACTTATATAGATAGATATACACATAAACACATGGAGCATCCAAAACTAAGATACAAAATATCTGCCCTCAGCGAGAATCGAACCCACGACCTCAATCTTCGCAGTCAGGATCTCTGACCACTAGACCAGGAGGCCGTCATATATATTTTGTTCTTACTTATATATTCTTACTCACTTTTGTAATACTTTCAATTTTAAGCCGTACAGTCAATCAAATACATTGAATCGATTATGAAGTAGTCCACATTTTTCAACTATATCAGAGTCGTTACAATGCATTTATATCCTATGGCGAAATATATAGTATATACCAACAATTTTATTCAAATATATCTCAATTACAGAATTAACGTTAAAAATAGGTATTTGTATGAATATTATGGATGGTCTGAATAATCACATTCCGAACTTTAGGTTGAAGGACAACTTCGAGAGGAAACCTGCAGAAGTTTGAGAAGAAATTCAAATACGTTTCTATGGACTTGCTTGCGAAACGACGACGGACTCACCGTCTGGAATGTAGGCACCTAAATTAATCTTAATTGGATTTATTTAGGAAAAGGAATTGTAAACCTAGAGAGAAATAGCGCTCTACTCTATCATCTACCTCTTGAGAGAGGCGGCGTGATGCCTATCTATTCTTAACATTATAATGAGGCAGAACTTGTTTGTTTGCGCTTATCTCAAGAACTATAAATCTGACAAGAAATGAAATTATGTTTACCTAGGATTGCCTGTTTATTGTAGAAGGCTATACATTTAATATCATCAAGCTTCTATCCAAGGGAATGGAGTAGTTATGAAGAATGTGAAGTTGCTGGGGGTGATAACGTACGGCACAGTACATAGTAATGATGAAAATGTCTCCCATAATGGCATACATTTGTAGCCGCTTTTTTAGTAAAAATATTTTACATAGGTATATTTTGATGACGTCACATGAACATTTTACAAAGTTGTACAAAGTTGCTAGTCTGTTTTGCTTTGATTGCGTTCATCGGAGCGTGGGATGTCGGTCGCCCTTTGATGTTGATATGGACAGCTAATGGTGTTTGTGTCATTCGCATTTGTAGATTTAAAAATACATTACCTTGTAAAGCTGTTTGGTGCGTGTTTGAAATTTGCTACGAGCGCGTAGCAAACGTCAGCACTCTTTAAGCGCATTTTACAGATGGTATTGTACCTACATAAACAGTGAGTTCTACTTTTTGCTGCAAGCGAGCTAAGCAATGTAATATCAAAATGTATTAAAAAATTTACAACGCTTATGCAGCGCAGTATGTACGTAGGACGAAATTGTCAATACAAATATGACAGATAGCGTGAAGTTACTAATGATACTACAATTTTGACAGGTAACGTACCGTGAAGTTGAAAGCAAGTAGGTAACGACGCAGGACTCACGGGAGACCGCACAGTAAACTTGAATGTATTTTCTTTATGTTACACTTTATGGCGCAGGTTTGAAAAATTGGTGTTCCACAGTACACGATATATGCATAGTAAATATGAACACCAGTAGTTTAATCTAGCCTCGCGTATATTTTTGTTTTAGTATTAGCGCGAAATATTTCGCACTACTATATATGCGTTCTTGAAGTTTCTTTTAGTTGTTCTTCCAATGACGAATTATTGTTTTCATGTGAAGAACAGACATTTCGTTGAGAAAATAGATTTTTTTGGACACTACGTTCCGAGAACTAGTTATGAATTGACAACGTAACATATTGTCATGACAACAAAATTTCATTTGATGATATTTGATGTTTCACATGTATGTCGCTGTATTCTTCCCTACAATTGGTTTTAGAGATCGGTATCGCTAGGCTCTGAGTTTTATTTAATTTATTGAATAAATTTCATGTTATGTAAAGTTCATGATAGCTTTTTGGGACACTTAACACTAACATTATACCGTACTTTAGGACTTTTTGAATATAACAACATTTCCCATGAAGTAGTCCGACCTTCAATGGCATTAAGAAACAATTGAAATTCAGCTCGTGATCGCCGTGAAAGCGACGGCTGCCGAACTTAATTCGACTAATTTATGAAGACTTTGTAAA
>JACCPG010005109.1:0-34635 GCA_016069955.1 Drepana arcuata | reverse complement strand
GAGAAGAAATTCAAAGGCGTATGTATAGTCGCGCTTGGATAACGGCGATGGACTGTCAATCTGTCACGTTGGCACCTAAAATTTATCTAATAGTGGGTGTGTAGGTATTACTTATACACCTCTGCCTACCGCTTCGGGGACCCTTGTGGAATATTTTCTTCTTATGAGTGTTTTATCATTAAGGATAGATATCTTCGTCGAATTGTATTCGTTATTCTCTAGTGGTTTACCACAAATTAGTAATGTTAACTTAACCTATAGGTTCATAATTATTTTCACAACTGTATTAATCCTACTTACATTTTGAACGCGAAATGTTGTAAGTATGTTTGTTATTTAATCTCGCCAGAACGGCGCAACGAAATTGAATAAAATTTGGCATGGAGATAGATTATTTGCTGGTTTAGTCCATAGGAAACGTTTTATCCCAGAAAAAGGCTACCAATGTTATACATTTTTACTCAGGTTGAAACTGCGGGACACTGCTAGTCTCAAAAAAAACTAAACCCGAAGAACAAAATCTAATTGTGAATAATAATTTATTTCACCAAATAGGCTACATGGGTATTTTATTTTAAACTATGTATAAATGTAACAGATTTTTACAAGGAGAAGTGCATTTGCAACTGCTCTCTTTGCTAGGCTGCAGGACAGCCTGTATTAATTACGTATGTAAAATCTATAAGGTTGGTTGACTCACCTGGTCCTCTGAGTCTTCGTGGGGTTTGGTATCTCCATTATGTGATAGTTCGGAGTGCAAGGCTGGGTGTGGCGCATGCGCAGGACTACTCGAGTTGTTCGCCACCCTGGATTCGTCCTCTTCCTCTTCGTCCGTACCGGAACCCAGAAGCGAATCGGCTGTGAGAGGAGGACAGATATAATTTTGTACAGTTGCATCTTATTGGTTTTATTAACATTTTAACGCGATTATAGAAAAGAAGGAGGTTCTAAATGTATATGAATCTTTTTGCTTTTCTTAAGCAATCCATTCTTTTTTCGCGGCCATAGTCGGCGTGAGGTGATCCATGTGAGTTTCCACAAATTAAGACAAGATGAAAATTTTGCCGCTTGGAAAGTTCAATTAACTTCGATTACGTTAGCATTTTATATCCGCTAAAACGAAAAAGACTGATGCGAACTTTCTTACTCTTTAAACTTTAAACTTCGTTTACAAATTATTATCATCTTACCCTACTGAAATTTGGCCAAGGTATTGTCAACAAGCCCTTTTAAAGTGCAAGGCAGGACGAATGAAATGTGCTTCCACCTCGACCCAATAGCAGTATTTACGTAGCAATGTGAGTTGTGACGGACGGCGAGTCTATCAACGTCTCCAGGGAAATTTCCTCACGATGTAAGAGAAAATATGAACTTAGCCGGAAATTAGATAAATAAACCAAACTATTGGCCTTTGTGGAAAACATATCCACTCTCCAAAGATAACTTCATCAAGAAACTATTAAAGAACCAATCGCCCTCAAAATTGTGAGTAAAAATTGACTTATGAAAAAGCAATCGGCCGACCCCATGACCGGTTTAACCAAATAAAAATGTAATTTCGGGCGCCTCTCCCCTCAAAGAACAGGGAAGAGAAAAAATTAGCCGCAAAAACAATTACTTATGGTGCGGGAGAGATGTGCGGAATAACCAAGTGATCTCGAAGCATACTCGAAAACAAACACCGACGTTTTAAAAAAAAACAAATTTTGACGCAGCCGGTTCTACATATTTCTTTTATTGTTTTTCCTTGTCTTTCGCTTTTCATTTTTCTTGAAGGAGAGGCAGATGAAGAAAACGTTCCAACTAGTTACTTAGTTATGTATCAAATGGATCACATTCTCACACATGGGAACATCAAGAGTAGTCGAAACCGGCGAGCATGATGATGATGCAAAGACTGATGAATGTGGATGAAGCGGAAAAGAAAAGAAACTATCGCTTACATTATTTAGCACAGTAAATGCATTTATCTATAGGAATTGGTCAAACAAATGCCTATTTTCTTAAAAAAAATATATTAAATTTCGACAAAAAGTTGATGACTACCTACCTACTTAATAAGACACAATTTAAAAATGTTTTTATAAGAATTAAGTTTTCTAAAGATTTATTATTATTATTATTATTTGACATGATAGTAATGATTAGCAAACCTAGAATTTTAGTATCTATCTAGATAACTTTTTCACCGAATTTCTTTCTGACAATACAAACGAAATTCATTCGACATTTTTAACAAAATATTTTCCATTCTAATACAAGTAGTAGGGGCATGAAAACCGTATACCCTCTGTAAATAAGAGGGTCGGGGCATGGGGATGTTTGCAACGAGACGAGTGACCGACAACACTTGTGATGCTCGAGCACCATTGCTTGTGAACGCACCGTTTAGAGATTACTTTCCATAGACCATTGTTTACTAAGTAATTAACCAGAACCAATACATATACCAAACTATTATTAAAAACTACGAGCTGTGGTAGCAACACATAGTTTTACAATTCTTTGGTACAGTCGGGATTCTAACTTGCGATCTTTGTGTCGCAGGCAACTGCTCGAACCACTCGGCCACCACGGCTCTATACCATATAATATCACCTTTATACCATATAGGTAGTATTAGGTACATAAATAAAAACTTAGTCGTCAAGAAAAATATTAAATTAAAAGTGGGTACCTAAGACTTGGACGTGAGGTCACCTAGTACCAATATTAAAAAGAGCAAAACTGTATGAAGCCAAAGCAAAGGTATTAAATGCACAAACATAAATCGAGTGCTTTTGATATTAAATCTTCACCTTAATAGTGTTGTTCCAACATCGGAGAATAACGATATTCCAATGCATAATTCCGCACCAATTTTAATAATTACTACATGTACATTTTGCATCCCTAAGATAAAGCCGCCGTATGTGTGACCTGAGGCAGTTTTAGGGAGTTTATTGAAACATCTGTCGCATCTAAATATAAGTATTTAAATATTGCGTGCAAGTTATTTATAGGAATTAATTTTAAAAGTTATGCAGTTGACACTTCGTTATGAGTAATTTATTAATAGAAAGTGTGCGACACTTGACGTTTCCATTAAAAGTAAAAATATTGTGTAAAATTTGCAAACAGAAATGAAAGGAGTCAGTTTACTGCAATTTAGGCGTTATAATACCCAAGGTACGTATTAAACGTCATAGTCCGGTCTACTGGGTTAGGTCTCAGGTTCGCTTTGTTCGAGCGTGATTCGATATCTTATACACTTCTTAGAACATTTATTGAGGAATATTAAAGGACATTTGAAATTTTTTTATACAACTAGAGTGACAAACAAGCATACGGCCCACCCGATGGAAAACGGTTACCGCAGTCTATTTACGCTTACAATACCTACAATACAATACTTAATGTGTACATTCCTAAATATACACATTTTTCTGATAATCCTTACAAAACATAAACTTGCAAGGAGTTTAGATTTTTCTGATGAGAAGTATATTTTTAAGTAAAGAAGTATAAGAGTATTGTACAATTTTATAGAAGTTTTAATTTTATAGAATTTTTTAAATTTTATAGAACTTCTATTAAAGTTTTGACTCAGCCCTGCCATGTAATTCCAAAAAAGGTTATAGCATCTGAGTCCCATGTAGGTACTGGTACGTACCTAAATACGGTGTGCTATTAAGTGCGTACCTAATTGATAACTATATGAGATTAGATTTTAATTTCAAACTCTATATATTCGTAAGTAGGTATATACCTAAGGCTTTACATGCATCCTTTCACCGAAACAACAAAGTAACCGAGTCCAGGTAAGTCCAAAGAAATGCTAAGTTAATTATAGCTAATAGATGATAGTGCTATTCTGGAGTTGACTTGTATTAATCTTGCAAGTTTTCCGATAGATGACTTGCGTTTCCGAATGCAAGTCATTTTGTGGGGAGGTATCTGGGGAGGGTCACATGACAGATGTTGAGAGTAGCTGGAAATATACGATTGGGTATTAGATATGTATTTATCAATACATAGGTAGCACGAGCTATATGTGCAGTAACACCTTGGATTATGTCATTTTTAAAATAAGAATGTCTAGTGAATAAGTACTTATCGTCGAATCTAATGTAAGTATTTCTCAGGTAACTTCCAAGACGTACTTCCGTATTCAATTCATAATGGTATTAGATATGTATTGAAAAATACATATATAACACAAGGTATTATAAAAACATCTTAGAAGGAAAGATTTGGAAGATAAGAAGAGGAAGACCAAGATTAACATAATTGGGTCAGATCAAAGAAGAAGTGTCTCTCATGACTTATAGGGAGGTAAAGGAGGTTGCGCTGGACAGAAGCAAATGGAAGGGACTGCATCAGAGACGCCAACAAGAGCCCAGCTCTCAAATTTGTGATGATAATGATTATAGATACTAGGTATTGATAAACACCTACTTAAAATCTAGGTGAGTTTTTTTTTTGCAGTACTAGCAGCATACGCTGGCCGATAGAAACCCTTAGTGCTACAGCAGGCGGTAGGTAGTAGGCACATAGGCGGCGGTAACTGCTTACCATCAGGTGAGATGCTTTCATAAAGTCATGTAAGTAGGCAGTTAGTAGTAGTAGGCAGTAGTCATTTTACAACAATCGTAATGTTCTAAGAGCTATCCTATAAAATCAACACTTCCGAAGTATAAGGCCGCAACGCAACTATAAGTGTATACAATATTTTTATCTCCCGCTGTTGAAGTGCGATCGAGTGAAGTACAAACACTTGGGTTACTCTCAAGAGTAAAACGTGCAGCATTGAGAATCGGGCAAACATAGGCCCCTCGCATTGAGGAAATATTAACTGACATTTATCGTATAAGTAGCAAATGGTTTGAAAACGATATTTTGATGATAGGACCGTTAAGCAAAGGGACGAGATTAACTACGATTAAGTAGGGTTTTTGAGACTTTTGAGTTATTACGCGCTCTGCAAGTGTACCTCTCTGATTGGATAGGCAGCGTGTAACTGCAACACCTTTTGCAGGATATATTCATTGTTCCTTTGAGTATTTACGCCACGAGTTTATGAATTAAATACGGAAGTACGGCTTGGAAGTTACCTGAGAAATACTTACATTAGATTCGACGATAAGTACTTGTTCACTAGACATTCTTATTTTAAAAATGACATAATCCAAGGTGTTACTGCACATATAGCTCGTGCTACCTATCTATTTATCAACTGACAAATACACGCCCGTTTTAGAATCAATTTTAAAACCGCCCCCCAAATAAATGACTTCCTTTGTCCCGATGTACGGCCCTAATCGAATTCTGCCGGGAAAACGGCCTTTTATTGTCGTTGAATTTCAAACGTGTAGGTACGTACTGCCTTCCCTTTGATGTAAGGAAATTCAACATTATTTTGTGGCTTCTTTACTTAATTTAAAATTGAAACGTTTCAATTACCTTCAATGATTACATTTTTTATTTACCTACATGAGCTTACATTAGGACATAAATTATAAATACAGAGGCAGTATGTAATTATACTATACATTGTACTTTGTTCTTCTGTCATGTTATGTAATAACTGTGCTAATTACACGCGATAAAACATGAGATAACACCATCTTGCATCTCATTATAACGCAGGCTGATACCATGGGTTCATAAAGAATCTCTCTGAACTGACTACAATTAACAATTAAGAGCCATTAACAATTCAATCAACTATAATCATGAATAATTATATGCCCAAAAACTTCTGATACGCTATCATTTCGATCTATAACAACCTATTAACGGGGCTAACGCTACAGAAATCACGGATTATTTTTGTATTACAGGCGTATTTAAGTTTGTTATGGCGTGTTTATGGGTGCTGGCCGTTAATTCGAGACCACCATCACAAATGTAAAATAAGAAACCGCGAGATAAGGATCTAAGAACATAAAAGATATGGGAACGCTTTGTGTTGCCGGTAGCCGCGTAGTTATATACGCCCATATACAGGGCGATCGTGCGCGCGGTACCGGCGGCGGCACTCGTCCGCCGGCACACATGAAAGGGCGCGCGACGCACACGCGCGACTCGCTGCCGTGGTTGGCCGCGACGCCGCCGTCACCACGCCCTCTTTTATCGACGTTGCGCACGGAGCGTGCGTGCGAAACATCCGTATATGTAAAATTAACTATAGGCACAAGCCGACGCGAGCCTTTTAAAATGTCATTTCCATCGAGCCGCCTCATCTGCCTGTGGGAAAAGTGCGCAGAAATAATTTCACGTTTGCAACTTTTTGAAGTTTTAACTCATTCTTAACTCCAAGGGTTTCACTTGGTAGGGCTTTCAGGCTTATACTAGACTAGCAATGACCCACGGCTTCATCCGCGTTAAATTTGGTTTTTCGCTCCCTTGGGTAGTATGCCGATATAGCCCGTAGCCTTGATCAATAAAAAAGCTGTGTGTGTAAAATATTTTTTTGATGACGAGTCCGTCGTCGTTTTTCAAGCACGACTATACCTACATACTCCTTTGAATGTCTTCTCAAGCGTATGCAGGTCTCGTCTCGATGTTTTCCCCCACCGTAAAGCTAGTGTGCTAATCACTGTATTTAAGTTCAGAACAATTTATTAGTACAGTACAGGATTTGAACTTGCAATCTTTGTGTTGCAGGCAACTACTCGAACCACTCGGCCACAACGGGTCCACGGCTCACTGTTTTAAAACTATATCCGGTAAAAGTCTAGGTTGTACAAAAATGTCTGAAGTACCTAGTTTGCGTAGTGCGGGGAATCACAAAGCGAGTCCCGGTCCCGACAAAGCAGTCGTGAGTGTGACTTCTCTTCTTTCAGGTAGCTGTGGGAGGGTAGCCTTAGAATACAATTAAAAAGTGTACGGCGGCCGGCATGAGTTGACTTTTTGACGCGTTGTGATTCGTGGCGCCTCCGAGGCGGACTTACGGCGCGATGACTAATGACTTTTGACATTTTTTACCCAATGTTACGTGGCTCCTTACATACAGCAATATATAACTATTACCACGTCTCGGCTTTTCCCAAACAAAAACTGTTATTAAACTTTTTTCTGCGTCTAGAACACAAAACTTTTTGCTCGTTTTTTGACACCTTTGAACCCATTTTACTCGCTGCCGCCGAAGTAAGAAAGATTCCGTGAATGCATGGCCGTTATGACTTCAATTATTTTTTTAATGGAACCTTAGGTGTCCGTACAACTACAAAGAATATACCTATCATCAATACAGCTACCTTGGCACATCTTTATCTCCATAAGGGTCCTTAAATAGGTGAAATATCTTCTTTATTTGCCAACGTGACAGACGGAGAGTTTGTATGAGTTTTTGTTTTTTTGAGTAAGTACCTAAGTAAGTTGGTATTTTAAAAGACCAGGTAGCATATGTGATGCTTGTTTGTCGTATCTGTGTCGTAAAAAAGTAAAACAAATTTATAACAAACACCAAATTCCACCCATCATTTATTTAATAAATACTTAAGATGACGTACAATGAAGGGTCAGGCGAGGCGACCTGACAAACATAAACCTCTTTAATTCCATACGAGCCTCCAACAAACAGAGAAAAAGCAATAAATAACGGTTACAACATTCGAACAAGTAATATGTCAGCGTCCACGGCCGCATTTAGCGCCGCCATATTTGATCTAACACAATGGGATGCGCGGACGCACGTCGGGCGCAGCATTTGGACAAATTAGTCGCCCATCCATCGGATAGCTGTGAAAAATTGGTGTTAAATTATTTTTTTATGCGCCGAAGTGATCACTTTGACCCCGTAACGAGCTTGATTTATGTACTTGACGAATGATATTCCAATTCCTCAGTTTATTTTACGGTTTCGTATCGATAACGACCGCCCACCGTCTCAAAGCTTTCCTATTAGAGTTAGCGTGATCGTATCTAAACGCTTCTGCGTAATTATTTCACTGTTTTGTTTTTTAAGTGCTGAAAAGGTTTTTAGCTACGATTTCATTTTGGGCTTCTGGGAAACTTATTTTAGTCTTATAGAGGAGAAAAAGGAATAGCCGTCAGGTCGTAGACAGAGGTTAAGGACGCAGCTCTGGGCAGATACAAGTGGAGGGGGCTTCATTACGTACTTCAACAGGCATACCTACTTTTAAATTTAAAAAGAAGAAGACGAGAAGGATTCATTGATGGCTGGATGATGATTAGGCAGAGGTGCAGGCAGCACCTCTGTTAAGTCAGACGAGTAAATATTATAAAAAAACAAAAATCCGTCTGTTTTCTATTCTCATGAGAGCGCAGTTTAGAGGAAAGTGCAAAGTAAAAAAACCTAAAGTGGGCAATAATCTTTAAAGCGCATCTTTTCGTACAAGACAAGAAATATTCACATTAAAGTTTCGCATAGCCGTAGTGTATCGCGTATCTGTTGCCATCAGGTTGAGAGGCCATCAATCATGAGCGATGACCGCATATCGGCTGGCCGGCCCTATACGTGCTTTAGGACTCATTAGACGCTCAGCTAACGCTGGCCATTTCGAGGTTTTACAAGAATATGAATTATGTAAGTGTGGTAAAATGTTAACGCTTTACTATTACTTCTGAGGGAATATGTACGTGTGATTGTAAAGACAGGCATGTCATGTTTATTTTGACATGTAGAAGTACCTATCAAATCGAGCGACCACTCAAGTATGGGAACGTCAAATTTACTCGAAACTCCATACGCGTATTCTCTCGTATTTAGTCTGTTAGACTAAAGAAAGCGCTCTATAAACTCACTTTGCTCCGTTCCATAAGGGACTCCAGAATTATAATATAGATAGATAGACAATAAAATTGACTATACATAGACATGTACTCGTTCTCTAACATTATAACTTAATTTTCATAAAATACCTACATAGGTATTTTATAAAAATTAAGTACTGAAATGGTGAATATTTTTTAAGAGGTACATAGACGAATATATAGACGACATAGATGAATGCTTATTACCTATATCCTTTGATAAAAAGTTATTGGTTCTACATGTACTAAGTCACTCCTTATTTTACTCCTGCAAGTATAATTTTCATGACAAAAAGATCATGATATCACTAGTTCTTGCAGTAGGTAGCAATGCCACTAAAATGTCACCACCAAAGGTTATTAGGATGCCTGAATAACCTGAGTTGTCTGAATCTTTTGTATTTCACAATGATGTGAGAATGATGAGAAATATGTTTTTTTTTAAGTTGTCAGCTAAAACTAACGTGGTTGACGCTAACGACAGGAGAGCATACGAAATTGCACAATGCGACGCGAGATGCCGACGCATTCTGTTTCTTTGCCGCGTGCCGTGGCCGTGACCGATGCGTGCCGACTCCGGCATTGGAGTACCTACTTAAGTTCGAAATTTAAAGCCAAGTGCGATGTTTATGACTAATTTTAAATTTAGAATAAATTTGTTTGTTATAAAATTTCAGTACGATCTTAGACTGTCAAAAAGTTCTAGACTCCTTACTATAAAACTTTAGAAACAAGGTGAATCTAAGAATTTTCGTATTTATTTTTGCGAGCCGTGACGTTCAAACTTGGAATATATCTGTACCTATTCGTTTTTAACCGCATCCTAAATCTACAATATCTTCTCGATATAAAATGTTGCTATCCTCAATTAAATATGATACATTATATATGTATTACCCTTACACACATCAAACATCTACCGAACAGTAGAAGCACAACACAAGTCATTCACCGACTGAACGCGATATAATTAAAAGGGCTGAGCCAAACACAATCAATCTCAAGTCTCAACTCCATCTCCCCACATAAAGTCAAAATAATAGATGGCCCCTCTAATGTCACTTTTTTCTCTACAGCCGACGTACACGATGGAATTGACAGGTCATCAGTGACGGCGCAGGCGCTCAGTGACGAAGCTCTTTCGCCGTACACTACAGGCAAAGGTATCAGGTGCACAACTCTGTAAGCTAAGGTAGCCCTTACTAAGTAGCGGTTAGAGGTGATAACCCCGTGAATGAAATATTCGTGTAAGACTTTTGTTATTACGCTGCGCCTCCCGTTCGGTTCTTTTTTCAAAAGATAATCTTCAGCGGTCGAGGCGTGAAGGCCAGCCACACAACATGGCGTCGACAGGTTTCTTCCCGCTTTTTTACTTCTTTGTTTCTTCCTATTATAATATTGTCTATAGATGATACTTTCCCGCCGTTCGATTTTCAAATCTATATTTTTTTATTTCGCATTAATATTGATGCCGCAGTGTATTCCTAGTTTTCTATTTACGTACAATCGAAATTGGGCCTATCTAAGGTCTTCGAAAGCTTTATTTCTGTTCGTGGAACAACGTTTTAAGTATAAATGGACCTCATCAAAATATGCTTGACGTTTCGCAGAAAATAATGATTTAGGGCAGCAGTTAAATTTTGAACAATAAAATGGTGGAGGTTATAGTCGGTAGCTCGAACACAGTTTGACGGATTGGGTTGGACCTCCTCGTGTTTGATGTTGGAATAAATCGCAATATATGCCATTTTAGGATCATAACTTTATATAATCACCAAATACACGAAGAATTTGCCTGAATTTGAATTCTTAACTTAATCTATACGAATATGTAAAATTGGAGTGTATGTTTGTAATATTGAAATAACCACTTTTTACTAACTGCATATGGATGTATACACGGTACATATACGAAAATATCATTTTTAACCATTTTTGTCTGTCTGTCTGTTCGTTCCGGCTAATCACTGAAACGGTAGGACCGATTTTGACGGGACTTTCACTGGCAGATAGCTGATATAAAAAGGAGTAACATAAGCTACTATTCTTTTTTTAGAAACTGAGCAATATTTTATGTTAAATTCCACGCGGACGAAGTCGCGGTCACAGCTAGTTATGAAATAAGTTACAATAAACGTTGATTTCAATTAACAAGCGAAACTGTGATGACCTCGCATCACTTTCTACGCGGAAGACTACGCTCCGATGGCAGCCGTCGCTATCAGCCACTAAACCATAAACTAGAAAAAAGCAAAAACCATAAAGAACTCCTAGTTTCCACCGCTTCATTAGATATTATTTGCTTCGTTTTACTGTTGACTTATATTACCAAATGCCGTATAACTACTGCAAACCTTCAAATATTTCGTCTCATTCTATTGTTAGCCTTATCTTTTGTTAGTTTGAGTTCAATTTACGTCGTTTGCTCATGTTATATAAGATGTTTACATTTTACATGAATCAATTAACTCGGCACTTACGAATTCACTTAAAAATATACTTTTGTACGCTTATAATAAAGTTGGTTATGGTTTGATCGGTTGTGTGCGAGGAAGCCGAATGAAATGAGGCGTCGCGGGTTCGATTCCCGATCCAGGCTATTAAAGTGTTAAGGTTAAGTTGAATAATGCCACGGTCGGTTTGTTAGCATATGTTTTGTGTATGAATGGACCGTTTTGACTGAACAAACGTGGATGGAGAGTCGGATGTCACTCTCTATTGTATTACTGAATGTAAACTTTGTTCTCGCATTTGTTTTTTTTTCTTTATGGTCTTTTTGTAAATCGACCGAAGATATAATTCAATTTATTTCATTGAAGTTCTTGTTCATAAGGAGCAGGGACTTTTGTTAATTCATTTGTTTCTTTATCACAAGGAGTCCTTATTTCGAGAATGCCTCATAGTATACGGTAGCCGTTGAATGTTGGCAGCACTGCGTCAATAGTCAATCTACTAGTTATTGGTACTTTTTGGGTAGATATATAGTTGTCGCTAAATTATGATTTTGAGATTGATTCGTATCTCTATACTGATATTACAAAACTACATAGATAATACATATTTTAACTATCTATACCTTTACAACCTTACCCATTTGAAGATGGCGCCTCAATTACTAATGAAAACCAAATATTTTACATCAGTATTTTGTTTTCGTGTTAAATGTCACCAACATACGAATAACCAAAATATATACCTAGTAACAAAGGCAGACGTAAAGTAGTGCCAACATGCTGGAATTAACTCAAAATGAATGAATACAAGCAATGTCCTAAACCTACGGTCGTTGCTAACACTGGCCATAATTAAAAAGGCAGGTTATATCGTTAAGAGGCTCACAACACCTGAACAGTCCGCTTATTACACATACTGGTAATGTCTGATCGATAAATAACCTATAACATTGGGCCTTTAACGCTCGGATCCCAGGGGGTCCAATTAAAGGCAGGTCCCCTGTAGGGCCGGGCCTTTACCCTCGCCGGCCCTAAGGCCTGGGACCAGGTATTAATCAGGGACACGATTAATGAACTTTTTTTAAATTCGATTTTAAATGTTTATAAAAATCCGAATGAATTTGGTATCTTAACAAACCGCGGAGTATGTGTCTGCTTTATAAAATAAATGCCTCTGTTACCAACAGATAGGTGAGATGTAAAATATTTTTTATTACATTATGTAACAATCATAGATCTACAATTAAAAACACAAATGAAAAAAGCTAATATATCTTTTTGAGTTATGAAAGTATTATAGGGGCGAATAAGGTACTCCGTACTATTGAACGATTGAACCCCGAAAAGCCTTTAAGGGGAGGCAAAGGCGACTTGCCGAAGGGTAGATAAGGGAATATTATTTCCTTTGCCTGCTCTCCCCTGCGCTTTTCTGATAACATTTTACGTTATCTATATAAAAATAGTTAGGTATCTATTATAATACCACAAATGAAATGGATTTCCCAGTGAGGGAAATCGCAATCAAACATAGGTATAAAAAGTTTGATAAGCAGAAATTGGCAAAGGGACCTATTATAGAAAGGTATTTTATAAATTTCGCTGCTATGTTATCTATAAAAAAAAAGTACCTACATTTAAAAATCTATCGTAATCAATTCGAATTTAGAACACAAAATCTGTACATCGAAGGTCGTTTGTTTTTTAATTGAAAGGCAGTGACAGCTACCTATTGCTGGTTTACAATGCGCCACCTTGTGTATTTAACTTTCGCAATCATAACGAGATTAAAAAGTACGATAAGGAGGTTTATTGAACTTTCAGGTCTCATATTTAAGTGGTCATGCCGTATCCCAACGCACACTGGCCACCCGTCAATTTCACGCCATTTACCTGTACACAATACCAGCGAGAGAAGAAAAATAATTTTGAAAAAAGAATGCGTGGAAATCAATGGAGCTCTTCGCGCACCAATACTACGCTACGATCTAAAAGTTACGAGATAATACTTTTGTGAGATATAAATAGTATAAATTTAAGAGACATTGTTTAAAAAAGTTCGATTAAAAAGTCTGATTTAGATTTTCCCCTTTATTAAAATTATAACAAATTTACTATGTGGAACGACGAACAAACAGTATTATTAGAACTCATACAATGCTTCCTTTTAAAATTAAAGCAAACGTCAATTATTCTCTTCCACATTAGAATGCCGACAGGAAACATTATTTCGTGGGGTTAATCACGAGCGCGGTAATTATCCTATACGAACTCCTCGGTTTGACAACTAATAATTACTAATAAACCCTCCAAAAAGCCAAACCGACCAAATTACGCTAAACGCCGGACTTAACCCTCGAAACGTCACCGACAATTACAGTTAATAAATAATAATTTCAATAATAAGCGTGTATAAAAAAGTGGTCGGGATGACTGGGTAAGGACGACCCCGCACGCGCTGGAATTCGTTCAACGATGGAGGTCATAAAAGTTAGGTTATGTTTTAAGACGCCGCGCACGTCCCATAATGGCGACCGGCAACAATCGCGCGGCACTAGCGATTACAACGATTACTGTCGATAACTTGTATCGACACCGGCTATTTGGTTAGTCGGTCGATTATCGATAATTTGCCTCGGGGTACGCTCCTGAGCTGTAAATCGTTGACCGATTAGTTTTTTGTACTGTCTTTATTTGTCCGTACGTGATCACCCGACTTCTATCGTGTTCGCCGACCGACTCGCCTTACATACATTTATTAGATATCTGTCTATATACTAAATGCTTTTACATGTATATTCAGTCAATAAAATATAACTTTCATAGGTATATAAAAATATAACTAGTTAATACCTACTTTCAGTAAGTCTCGCCATCAATTTGTTAATTATTTAAATAAAAATTAGGAAATTATTAAAATGTATATAAGCGTATCAACACAGAACAAAGAGTTAATGCGACTTTAGGTTGTCACCGTTAAATATTTAATGTACCTAATGATAAAGAATGAACTTAAGGTTAGTGCTCAAATCGTATAGTACTTAGACACTTTACAATTACAATTACGTAGGATAGAGAAACACTTCTATGGCCATCAACATACCGTCATTTGGGCATATCGAATACCTACAGAACACTAAAAAGATAATTATTTCGCCAAGGATTAGTCTAGAAGAGCGAATAAAAACCGTCTAAGGTTAGGTACGGCGCACCTCCCGTTTTACTGCCTCGGATAGTCCTCCACTAAATATAAAATAGAAACTCGTAGCTGCGAGCTTTCAAAACTCAACATTAAAACGTCATAAAAATTGAACATAAACGTTAAGAGCGGCCAGTTTACGATCACGCTACCTATCGATCGTTTTAATGATAAATAAAAATAATGGGCACATAGGAATCGCAGTGGCCAAGCACGAGTAGAGTTACGAGTACTCACTCGGACGCCAAAATGGCGTTGCTGTTGCTAATAAAACGGGATAATTTAATCCTATCTACGAAGGTATGCCTGAAATAATAGGAATAGCTCGGAATCAAAGTGCCCATGCAAATAAAGACGCTTGATCGAAGCTATGTACGAAGTATACGCGTAGCCAATTCCGCTCAAATCCTTTCACACACATCTAAAAGAATATCATGCTATACTTGCTATACTAATGTGCAGTATAAGATGGAACACAACGTCACGGCAGAGGTTTGTATGCTTGCAAATCCAGTAGGTCACCGAAAAGTTTTCTTGGGACGAATCGGCTATATACGAACTAAATCAACCTGAATTACATTATGTACATACATTGGGTAGGTTCCAACTAAATTAAACAAGGGACTTTTCAATTCATATCATATTAAAATGTTTAGAAACTTGTGTAAAAACCATTCGAACTTGAGTCCCTTAGTTAGTATATAGTAACATCGAGACTAATAATATTATATTCTCACATCACTACATCGCATTGCTTTGGCAACATTGCGTTACATAACTGCATAAATAGCTCTTCAATAAGAGTTCTTGTGATACGTTGCCTATATCTTCGCACCGCTTTATCTGCGGTCAAATAGCTGTGGTCCCATAAGAACAATGTTTTTTTTCTGTTGACAATGTGTTAATCCACATTGTGAATTAATTTCTTTCCTAATTTCATGTCAACTAGTTAAGCCGTTATCGTGTGCTTGAGTAACATCCATACTCACAGGCCTTGTAACGAATTAGAGCTTAAGCACATTAGCATTGCTATACAGCGTGGCAATGCTGCTAGTCTTCTTGGCACGTTGCCCCGGGATACCGATTTAGGCCAATTATTTTATCTATAAAAGTAGTCATATTACTGTTTTTTGGAAATATTGTTAATTGTTGTTATTGTAAATAAAGTAGGTATACTTAGTTTCTTCTAAGCACAATTGTAAGTCGCAAACTTTAAATATGTACTTATGTATCTACATATCTACCTGTTCAAGAAGATTTTAAAGCATTTAATTGTTTACCTTTCACTTGGTAAAACTATTACCTACGTTATACCTATTTACTATATATATATATATATAAATACATATATTTAATAGGTATTTTATTCAAAGTAAGGCACACAGGGAACACTTATTAGGGCTATTAAGACTTACGTACCTACCTGATCAAGTGTATAATTTCAATAAGAGCTATCACGAACTTACACGACTGTGAGACAGGCTTGAAAAAAGTTGAGCGCGACCAATTGCAGACGTAAACAAAACCTTTAAGCTTGCCTTTGGGATGAAAACACACGCAATTCTGAACCTTAGTTTAGCTTTAATAAGAGCCAGTTGGGATGTTAAGAACAAGTGGTCGTATATACTATGTACAGTCACGTAAATCCGAATGGCGTGGAATGGAAGAGACCGATAGAATCCCATTTCGTTCCCCCCTCCCTAGCCCCTCTCGGTAGCCGAGGCAGCCATTATTCCTGATTCTGCATCCGACACCCAGATCGTGTTATTAAGACAAGGACTTCAGCTGAAATATTCATGATAAAATGCTTGGCCATCACGACATTATTTTTAATCGTAAATTTCTTTAAACAATTAACCTTTTTAAATCACTATATTCCGCGGTTCATTCGCGTATAATTCGTTTTCAATTGTTTTTTTTTTCTGGAATAAATCATACCCTGTGTTCCTATATCTACCTTATAATCTGTCTCGGTGCCAAAATTTATCAAATTCCCTTTTACCGTTCTGGCGTGATTGAGTAACAAGCATCTTTACATCCTCATACACTTACTTTATCATTTATAATAACAGTCGGATAATATCAGAGTATTCTTTTACTTACCTTAAAACGTGGTACCTCATTTGAAGTACCAGGCACTCATGAACGAGGGGGGCGCCAGAGCGTAAACAAACAACAACAGATCAGCCTATCGGTTGCAGTTCAAATAGCCCGGAGGTAGGGGCTTACGCAACCCTACAGACCAATGAGAGTAAACAGTTTTCATATTAATATTGCATTCGTTTAATTTTCAGCTATAGGTATATAAACCCATAAAAAAAATTTAAAGGTTTAATTTCCTATTTGTTCCAGCTTTCTGATGGTGAAAATTTATTGTTGTGTCGGTCTTTTTTTATTACCCTGATGTACTTGAAAAGGTTTCCATATGATTGACAAAACTGTACTTGATAGATAACTTCAGTTTTAAAGTCTATTTAATTCATAATTCCTTCCTTCCTAATAAAATAGAACCCTTTACCCGACGGACCAGGATCGCATACAGCGAGGGCGCTAGAGCGGATGGAAAGAACAACAGATCAGCACATCGGTTGCAGCATAAACTGCCTCCAGGCAGGGGCGCAACCCCACACTACTATGTAAGCAGGTATCGCATTAATTTTGAATTGATACGGGGTTTGATAATGCTGTAAGGAATAGACCGAAACCTTTCACTTGAAATTCATCACATGTCATGATGCCCAATCCAATCATAATCATAATATATTTTAAATTCAATAAACGGCTTAGTATATTTTTTAAATCGTGCTTACAGCTGCTAAATATATGTAATAGGACAGCACTCCTCTAGGAAGTGTGATTCACTTTTCGTCTACATAGTATAATTAGGCTCCCATGTGGCAGATGGCAAGTCCATCGCCTTCTCTCAAGATAAGCAATATCTCCTGCTTTTGATTTGTTTCTGAAGACGGATATTTGTGTGATGAACACGAGAATCTGAACCCTAGTCTTGGTTGCCCTATGTGACTATTGGTAAAGATAGGTATGTATATCGTCGTCTAGTTTCCACGATAGCTTTCCTTAGTCTGACTCTAGGTGAATTTGAGTGAAATTGTCCCAAAGTATAATGTTATTTATTGATATCAAACACCAAACTAAATAACCATCTCGTCGATGCTCCGCCAATACCTCTGAACGCTAGCAAAACTTCGCAAAAATTAGGGCGAAATTCGATTATTTTTCCTTCCGCTCGGGTCGGGCGGGCGTGTGTTTGATTGATAAGCGTTATCGCGCGACGCACGCTGGGGTCCGCACGACCCCCGCCTGTACCTCGCAGATACCGGTTATAACTGCTGTTTATGTAGCTACGAAATATGAGAATCAAAGAGGGTTATACTGCAGAAAGAAAACCACTTATTCAAGAATATTTAAATCTGCGGTGTTGTCACTATAGGTAAGAATTTTAGAAAATAGTCAACGAGTTAGGCCTCGATAGTATCAGTTGGCATTTTGATATAGACATGATTTATTGAAACAGTGGTATTAATAGGTTTGAACGCGCCTAATTCAGAAACTAGCAACCTGATATATTTTTTTTTTATTAGTTAGTCCATTTCTTAGAAATAGCTTTATGACTATAAATAATACTACCCAAGGAGCGGAGCAATAATCCAATATTTATATGAAATGAACCTACAATAAGTTTAACAGAATCTACAATAAGTTTAAAAATATATAACATGCGCTTGTCATTCTTGTGATAAATTCACATCCAGCCACGCAATTCGCCAATGTACCGTATCAACGACAGAGTAAGCTCCTTACCCCCGCTTGCGGGGTCTAATCTACCCCATGGTTTAGTGCAGTTAGTGGAAACAATTCCTTGTTTATCTGACTCATACGCGGTGAGAAAGGGTGCGAGAGATTTTATCGTCCTTGCGTTGCAGTTTTTAAAAACAATTATTTTCTTTTGTTTTCAGATTTATCATACATATTTATTTTGGAAACTTGAATTATAATTTTACCGCCCCCTATGAATGAGGTTTTTCACGAGTATTGGGAGTTAGCACACAACGGTCTTAACGGTGAAAAAAAACCTTGTGAGAAAACTTGCAAACGTTGTGGAATTCAGAACGTGCAAGAAGTTGTATTTTTCCCTGAAAGCGTCATTGCCGTTCATAAAGAAAAAATTTACTCCACGAAAAATATTTTCTTTTGCAAAAAGTTTTAAGACGAAGAATACGCTTAAATTAAACTTTTTCGCTGGTCCTTCAAACCGGATGTCACAAGAAAAACATTTCGCAACCATATACATTCTGGTTTCAATTTCTCATTCCGCGCTCGGTCGGGGCGCGCGTGTTATTTCGCAAGCGGTTTATTTGCCAGCATTATTCCGCTCTAACAATGTCTAAACACAATTACGTTGAGCAAACACGGCCGACGCCGCGGGCGTGCACATGTTGTGGGCACCACGCAAACACGCCACCACTACACTACAGACGTTATTCTTATAACTCTTTTACTTTCAATGTCACGTAATGCTTATCAAAATAATTAGGGTAAAATAAAAAGAAACGAAAGAAATTCAGCCTTAAAAAATAAGCTATGAATTTTGTTAAATAAATATTAACGTATATCACATCGACTATTTCAAACGAAATTCAAATCTGATCATAAATTTTAGTTCTGAGGTATCAAACATAAAGAATAACAAATTGAGAACCTCAATTTTTTTTCATTTCGATTTATATCTCATAAAGATGATACCAGCCACTTTTCGTTGGAAATTGTTCAGGTGATAACTAACAGCTTTCGACTCCGCTTCTGACTGAGTCATGACAGAACATACGTTTATGAATTTCTTCTCAGACTTATCTAGGCTTGTCTATGGTATTTTTATTTAATCGTAAAATCATTAGTACTGGGAGTTTGAACTTGCAATGATACTAATTTATGTTAGCGGGCCATCAGAAACCATAGGCGTTTTCAACTTGATTTGAATCTAATATGTTGATGTCATAAAGATACGAGAGACGAGAGAAGAGGATAAAATAAACTATAAAGAAAATCGAAGTTCGAATTTTTACTCCCACGCACTAAGTAATTCAATTCTTCAATTTAATTTCTACAACAGAAATACTAGTATCGTTAAACGTCTTACTCGATACCGCATATTATGTATTGTGATGAACTGTTGGTAAAATGTTAATTAGCTACATCTAGCATTAGCCTCTCCAAGTTATTAAAAGCGGCCAAAGGCACAGTAGCACAAACGGAATATATTACCATACCATACAGTAGGTACACACTAATCGACAGAAACCAGTAAAACCGGATACAACGCCGAATTATTGACGTGTAATGTTCGACCCGGTTCTAATCGTAAAACTTGCCATTAATTTATCTATAGATACTTAATGTTTCAGTACCTCGTCGGACGTTTCATAAATTTTTTGCAAATTTTACAGCGCACTTAAATAAAAAAAGGCATTCAGGCGAGTGTCGTGGTCATAGTAAAGAAAACTTTCGTGCGGAAACATGCAGACGTTTGAAAAAGAGGGCAAATGTGGTCACGAATTTGTCATCTGTCACGTATGCACGCATATATACCTCCAGAGAATAGAGGATGTTATTTTACCTCTGCCTATAAGTTCGGAGATGCGAGAAATTTTTGAACATCGTATAAGTCGCGCTACTTTTTAAAATCAATTTATTGATAAGGCTTTCTTCCTTTACTTGCTGCCAATACCATGTATAGGATGTCTCAGAAAATATAATAGTTATCTTCAAGAAGTTATAGGGTATTGTGGATATATGCTCATAACGACGGAATGAAGGAAATAGCCTCAAAGATAACAAAATTTCAGCATTATTAAAATAATACTTACTCCGAAATAGTTTTAGGGTTTTTTTTAAGTTAATAAGATAATAAAAATAAACATAGATTCCACATGTGTTATTTTATCGTTTTGCATAAGTAGAGGCTACATTGTGTACTTATATACCATTTAATTTTGCAATTCTTTTTGTGGTTCTAAAACAATCAACAAAATTTTTGAATACATGACATGTTCCAAGCTGCTTCACAGGCTTTTCCAGGCTGCTGCCCATGAAATTATGAGCATACATAATTTGTAAGCACTAGTTAGTAGTATAAATATTTCTCTAATAGTAACTAGTGCACGATCTCGTGCCATGCTTACCAACCCGTTAGTTTTTTCAAGAGACTCACGTCAAGGTGTTTGTTGCCATCAACAAAGCGGTAAATAAAAAGTAAAAAATGATGTCTATGGCACTACCGCGTGGAGACGTGGCTAATGTGTAATGCGGTTGGCTTTTTGTCCGACGCCTTTGGACTTTTTGTTTCTTTTTTTCACTTGGATTCGGTTACGGTTCGTATTGATCGAAAAATCCGATTTCAAAATGGGTGCTCCAAGAGTTTTATTGTTGCCGTGATACGTTCTTAAACAATAAAAAACGCATTTTGAATTGTGAATGCAATTCTCACATGTCACGTTCGGAAATTGAAGGGGACGTGGTCGTGTTTTAGAAAAGTAATTATTCTGCATCGATTGGCTTCGACTCGCCGCGAGGACAATAAAAGACCTCATTATTTTTTCTTATGGTAACCTAAAGTTTTGATTGTTAACAAGACAGCGTATGTCGATGTTTGATTGGACTTGCGTAAATAATGTCCAGTATAGTTTGCAGACAAGAATAGTGCAATTTCAATGTAATCTAGTTTTGTCGACTGATTTGGCTTTGCGACATTGACCCGTGATGTCGCCACTCGTCCAGTTTAGTACCAACCAGCTTTCACAACCTCCCATCCGTATTGAACTTATTTGAGATCGGAACTAATGCTGCCAACATTTTAATTGCACTATCAATCAACCTTTTTAATGTAAAACAGCTAATAGTAGACAGCCGTAATATGAATATGAAATAAACTTAAAAAATAACACTCACAATGCGTCGGTGCTTTCCCAGCGAGATAATCCTCTTTGCATATAAACTTGTTGTCGTCCAAAACGTACAACTCTTCGCCCGTTGACAGCTGTTTCCTGCACACGAGGCAAGTGAAGCAGTTCAAGTGGAACACCTTCTCGCGTGCCTTGCGGACCAGGTCCGATGGTGAGATTCCATGGCCACAGCCACTGCACTTTGTTCCGTAACGCCTGTAGAAAAATAAAATATGTAATTGGATAAGGCGACATAAGCAGCTGCGCTTTTTCAAAAAGTCAAAATAGGGTTGGCAAAGAGTATTGGTCGGCGAAAAGACACCACTTAGAGTATTCTTGACTATCTCATCCTTGAGTGTTCGATCGATTTAATCTAGGTAGTTGGCTTTTTGTCCTGTGTGTTATTAAAAAACAAAATCAATGTCAAGTACATTGTCGTAAACAATTCTTGTAAATGTTTATCTAAAATTTTTTGAAGAGTGCCTGATATAATTATCATCCCTCACGGAATAGGAATATAGATAGAAGATAGGTAGTTATACTAGAGAGAAGAGTTGACTCTCTATTCTTCTAGCTTGATTTACAGACCTTTTTAACTTCATTCAGCCATCAGTTCATTGAACAGTCTCGTTATACATGCTCAGTTATTCAAAATACATTTAACGTTCTCAAAAATAATTAAAGTTACTACACGCAGACATAACTAGCGATGTTATCAGTTAAAATAATTAGACGAGTATGAAATAGACAGGTCATTCTCGCCGGGTTTCAACTAACAAGAAGTTTTATTTAATGTTACAATGAGTGCGTTATGACACTTTTACATAGGCAAAGATCCCCGAAAGGGTGGACACTGGTAGCACTGTCGTGAAACTATGGCGTCTCTTTGGCATGATTTACTGTATGACGTACACGCGTACCTTTGAATTAATTCAAACGAGTTTCCGTCATGATCCTTTTCTTCAACGTAAAACTGTAAAATAACAGTACTTGAGTAAAATCTTATAGACCGTCGGAGTTCGAATCCTGCAATCTTTACCATTACAGCTCTTTATGCTTTATGAACAAAGGCATAACATACGTATTATCACGCCGAGTCGAGATTATTAATTACATAAATAAATTTTTATTTTTAATTTAGTCTCACTCTCATCTGTAAAAAAGGATTGATCGATCCTAATTGAAAGTTAAACCGTAGTTTTCGCGTTATAAATAAATCACAGCGTATCTTCGGAAACCATAGATTAAAAAGTTAAAATCCTTCATCACAAGAATGAACGGAAAACTGAATTCTAAGCTGCAATATTTTCGTATTATTTTATCATCACATTGAATTATTATCGAGTCCATTTACATAAATGATGGGGCTGCATGAATAAAACATAAACTTAAGGTTTGTCTGAATACGTAGCTGGCATCGCGCCATGTTATGTACCTAGAACTTCGCCGCCAATTTGTAGAAGACAACTTTTTAACTTTTAATTTTCGACTTGGATATTGAGAACAATGTAACGCAATGTTTCATCATTTTTAAAAGGAAACATTTCATCGGTTTTAAACATTCGAAGGTTGTCAGAATATTTGGTTATTATTAAAATTGTCTTAGATGCTTTCGGAAAGCATTCGGAAACCAAGCTTAGTTTAAATATAAATAGCAATATAATTTATAAGAAATGCTTCGTGCCAAATTAAAATGTAGGTAATGAAAACCTAATGAATTGTTGCCTAATTCTTATGTTAGATTATGCCTTATAATAAGTGCCTCGTGCATCAATAATAATAACCTCGCTCTTAACCTAAAAATCATATATCAGTCTTATTATCAAATAGATCGGACTCTGAAGGACGGGAACGTTAAGAGTACTCGAAACCGACGAGCATGTATGAAGAGACTGATGAATGTGGACGAAGCGAAAGAGGTATGTAAGTCTAGAGAGAACTGGCGCTCTATACTCTCTGCCTACCCCGTTGGGGACTTGGCGTCATGATATGTATGTATGTATTATCTCGAAGTAAAAAAACATAAGAACTAATAACACATAAAACCTATCACTACGCAACTACATTAAGCCCCCAATTTTATTTAATAATAACTTTGAACTTGGAACATCAATTCAAAACTTATACCCTTAACACAATAATTGAAGGTTGTTTGCTAACGGAAATGACGTCACTTTGGTTTACGCCGAAGTGTCACCAAATAAACTCATCAAAACACAAAGCTACATTCGACATTAAGGTTCCGTACCGAATAAACAACATTTTTTTTTTCTTTAAAATTATGCCGAACTTGTAAGTTTGCACTTGTCTAACTCGGATGCTGCGTTATGTGATGAATATACATTATACATATACATTAATTGAGATGAGATTTGAACGAGAAAGCGAGACGACCTTTCACGTTTTCAAAGCAGGTCCATCTGCAAACTTTGTCGCTGCGAAAGCTTGCTGTTGAGGTCTTCCCTAGAGACTACATGGCATGAAGTTCTTCAAGAAGGTGTAAACAGATTCCTGGGCATTAGGAGTGCTTGTTTGCCACCTCATTGAAGTAATAAAGAAACTATCCTTCGCTACTACTCCATACATCAGTCTCTTCACACATGCACGTTGGTTTCGACTACTAAATGTTACCATCCTCAAACAGGTGTGCCCTGTCAAATAAATTTATTACGAAACATGTTGTTTCTTTTCAGTGCTAATTTATTTTGTATTCTACGTTCTCGTCTGTTTTATCAGACATTGACGCATGGTTAAATAACTTTTTAAAGTAATGTTTCGTCAACTGACTTGTGACAGTCGTGGGACGATGGGTCGAGGTCGTTGATTTCGAATATAATAAAATCATTCATTTGATAATTATTCATTTGATTCCTATATGTATTTACCTGATGCCTATAATACCTAGTTTACCACTGCTGGGCAAAAGTCTTCCCAATACATTCCACATCTATCAGTTTATTTATAACTTTAAATATAAATTGTAAGACAGCAGATTAAAATTAGAAAGTGAAGCAACGGTTTAATTCGTGTTCAGCTTGAAACTTGGGATAAGTAGTTATGCTAATATGACTATAATATAAAAAACATATTTAAAAAACATTTGTATAAAGCAACTCAATGTGTACCACGCTGTCAATAGCATCATATGTCAACGAAATAACATATGATTAATTTTTTTGTAATAAAACTCAGTGTATCGTTATAAAATTTTCTTATTTTAAACATAAAAAGATAATCGATTCAAAATAAAAGCAGAGGTCATAATACTGTATGCATTGATATCATCTCGCAATACTATATAGAATTTCCAAAATCTCCCAAATGAACTAGGTACCTATACCTAGATATTTATTAGGTATCGTAGATACCTAATAAATTGTTAAAACGCATACCTTTCTTGAGGAACTCTAAAACGCAACTGAATTAAACCATCAAGACAGCGGAAGTAGTGAGTGAACCATTTTCCGCCATTACCTGACCCGCGTTAAAATTGCTTTTTTTCAATCGGCGCCGCAGGTAGGTACCTACTATTAGCAAATTACTGCGCTGGAACTGAAAGGTGTTAGAAAATAGCATCTTTTCTTTCTCCCTTGGGTGGCCTTTACGAAAAAATCTTACATGATAAATGATACAAAACGCTTTTTTTTAATTCTAAGAATGTATGATGATAAGGAAGATGGCTTCTGATGATAATTAATAGGTACTGAACGATGAAATATAATTTGGTTATAAATAAAGCGTTAGGAAGAAGAAACAAAGAAAGACGTAGTCCAACCTAGATCATTGATCCATCCATCGTATAGTACTCGAAACGAAAAAAGGCTACTGAATGCTCAATACATTTTAGCTTCCTCTAGAAACCAACAAGAGCCCTACTTTGCCTTCCCCGTGAGGGACTCGGGACTCCAAAAAGATTACCCCGTCACTACTATTGCCGATCACTATCACAGGAAACTTTGTCCACAATAATAAATAATAAGGAGACTCAAGCCAAGCGCATATTTTAACAGGCAAAACCTATACGAGTAAATTTTATGCTTCAAGTAATAAACTAACAATTTGTAACTATAGTGTGATACTTGGACAAGCCTAGAAAACGTTATGTGTAGGGCTGCCCCATAGTATTGTAAGGTCAAGATTGCAAGTATAACCCAAGCAGTCTGTACCACCGGTTTTTCTTTTTAAATTTTATTATTAAACGTCACCGTAAGCCTCGTTAATTAATGAGTTTAAATTCTGAAAAAACATTGGTACACTCTAGATCAGAATCACTACAAAGCACTTGCAACGCAAATATACCAGGTGCCTCGTACACGTATCTACCACTCGGTCTCTCTGAATGCTTGGAAAAAACAATTATTTTACAATAGATGTGACACCCCTAATGCTAAAAGTGATTGGCAAAGCACAAAATCTCTTATGGTCATGACACTGTTAAATTCTAACACCTGTGGACATGAAGGCTAGAAACCTACGTACTTATGAGAAACAATTGCCTGGATCCTAGGGCCTTACCATCCATCGAACGTTATTGCAAACATTATTCATTTTAAGTGCTAGATGAAAGTTCAAGTGACAGATATGTCAATATGACGTTTGTAAATCTGTCAGTTTCGTGTTTTTGTGGCAAGGTGTGAAGATCTTACATTACTAGCTCTGTCTCAAGGCTTTTATTAGCGTTAAATTATATAATAATAATATGATATATCCTCACGCCTTCCCACAAGGGTGCCCAAAGGGGTAGGCAGAGGTGTATAGGTAATACCACACACCCACTTTCCACCAGAGGTATATTAGGTGCCAACGTGACAGATGGCGAGTCCATCGCCGTTACTCAAGCACGACTATACATACGCCTTTGAATTTCTTTTCAGACGTAAGCAGGTTTCCTCTCGATGTTTTCCTTCACCGTATAGCTCGTGGTTTGAATAATCACTGTACTTAAGTTCAGAAAAACTCATTGGTACAGTCGGGATTCGAACTTGCGACCTTTGCGTCGCAGGCAACTACTCGAACCACTCGACCACCACGGCTCTTAATAAGATTTAACTAATAGATTTTTTGGGAATAAAACATATACTTTATGTATATCAAGCTAAGAGTATATCACTATGCCAAATTTCATCCAATTTCGTTAATTTGGCGTAACATCTTGACAAACATTCGCATCCTACAAATATTATAAAGTTAGGGAGGATTTTTGTTTCTATTTCACGATATGGAATTAAAATTGACACAGAGACGATGTTTAATTCCAGAAACAAATGCCGTGCGGTCCAGCTAGCATAACATTTGTAAGATTTACCTGAAGAAGTCGTTCCTGCAGAAGAGTTTATTGTCCCTGGAATAGCATTTGTCAGCGAGCGGCGCGCGGCAGTCTGCGCAGCGCACACAGGCGGCGTGCCATGCGCGCTCCAGTACATGCAGCAGGAACTTGTCCAGGATCGGCTTCTCGCAGCCGGCGCACGCCATTGCGCCGCCTGCCTCGCCGCGTCCTGTCCAACCAAGAAGTGAACCATAACTACCCGACCTTACAGATTAATATGATAAATTACAAATGAATATCCGACCCCCCCACACTAGGCAGTGCCTTCCCCGTAGAGGAGATTATACTATTTTACAATGGATTTTACTTAATACGGGTAATTGTAGGTATAAAAACACTGAGAAAAGTGTGTATCTAGGCGAAACCGCTTTGGGCTATAGATGATATATGTGAAATTGTATTATGAATTATGTGTATTATGTGAAATTAAATAATATAGAAACTGCCAAGCATGTGTGAAGTGATTGTTGACTGTATGAATGTGGATGCAGCGAAATAGGTCTGTTAACGGCAGGTTTCGCTATGCCTTGCCTCTCTTCAATCTGCTTGGTTACTACTATTATTACTATTACCAACCAGGATATAAATGGATAAGCTTACAAATGCGTGCAGATCAACAACTCATAAAGTTTCCAGGTTATGTTAGTTGTAAGTAGTATTGACGTAGGTGGTGTGTTACCCAGAATACATATACAACCACTTTCAAAATGGCTGACAAAACCCATAAAATCCATTCTATTTCTTACAAGAACGGTAATAAATAGGAGATAGAAATACAATTCTAGAAAACGGAAATATACAAGACGAACACGAATAAGAGCTAAAGTAGATGTATGCATACAACTTCAGTGGTTCAATTCATCATAAAGTTGGTAGCACTGAACTACGAACATAATGGGATTGAGTTTTACGATCGATAAAGCGTAAGCGGAATAAAGTTTTATTAGCATATGTTATTACTGGGTTAGGACATTAAATACCGAGGTGCTAGAGCTGGTAGACCGGCCGCCAACACTACCATTATTGTGCCTACTGACTGCCTACCGATGTACGCATAGGTACCAACATAACAACTCCTTTCATCATAAACATTTTCTAACCACGTCAACCCTCCAAGCAAACATTTACGTAAAAATTACATTTATTTTATTTATCAGTCAAAATTTTAACACCTCGCGTGGTGATGTTTTTATTTTTAATAAATGTTTGGTTGGTACATACTGTCAAAAGGGAAATATTTTAGTTTTTTGTTAGTTCTCGACCGTTTTAAGCATGTGACATTTATTGGTTAAATTTATGAAGGTCGCCACGTTTAATATTCCATATTCAAATCTGAACGGGCGATTGGTCTCGCGCCATTTCAACTGCGTTCAGAAATCGTTCTGTGACGGCTATTCGCCGCGATTATGGACATGCAGCGGTGCGTGTGATTTCTGGACGAAATTTACCGCTGTCACGCTGTTTAGTCAGTGGATTTTGATAGTTACAATAATAAGCTGACAGTGTTATCTCTGTTAAAAGCGCGGAATGTGTATTCCATGAAACTGACTCAGTTCCATTAAAAATTACTGGTTAGGGATCCGACAATATATTTCAGAACTTGTTACTTACTTCGTTTTTATTATTATCGTACTACATTTAATTCAGCGTTTTAATATTTTTTTATATTCGTAACGAAAAAACTGGTTGTCTTATTAATAAAATTAATTTAATTTTATAAAAAAATACACTGTCCTCATTATCAATATTGGCTACAAACTGTAACAAGCAATATTTGAGGGCATTTTATTTAGTTTTTAGTATTTAGTTTTTAAAATAGACTTTTTTTTAAATGGGTATTATTAATTAACTCACTATATTATTTAGTAATATTCACGTATTCAGAAATTGCTGTGTCCTATAGAGTCCTCACTAAAACTTAATTTAATTGTAAATTACCACATTGTGTGCTAACTACAGTCTGATTTTCCCTCAAGTTCATTGCTACCGGTTTTATATACCTAATGTTGTATCTATATACAAATACACTAGCTGAGCCTGCGGTGTCACCCGCATTGAATTTGATAATCTAATATTAAATACCTTGGAAGAATTCCACACAAATTGACCTAGTCCCAAATTAAACAAAGCAAAGCTTGTGTTATGGTAACTAGACAACGATATATTCACTTATATAGATAGATATATACATAAAAACATACGAACTCCAAGACCAAGGGTACAAAATACTCGTATTCATCACACAAATATCTGCCCTCAGCGGGAATCGAACCGGCGAATTCAAGTTTCGCAGTCAGGAGTTCTACCTAGGCGATCGTCTAATATTATAAATGTTTAAACTGTACTGCTCGTTTTTCAAAGATAATTTGTAGCCTATGTCATATTCTCATTCCATACTATATCTGAGTGCCAAATTTCATCCAATACTGATCAGCCGTTCTGGCGTGATTAAGTAAGAAACATTCAGCCTACCATCTAATCCCTCTGCCTACCTCGGTAGGGTCTCGGCGCGATAATATGTATTAAAGTTTTCATGGTATAGTCTGTAGTAAAGACACATTTATAGGTTGTAGGCATTTCTAGTCTGTGCTAAGTTACAAGAGATATTTTGACTGTAAAGTATTTAAAAGTAATCCCACTGCAAATCTACTTGGGCCCAAAAAGGTTATCCACTTCACCAAAAATACACATACAATATGATAATCTGGTATTCTGAATGCTCTTTACACATTAATAATGACTTTAAGAAATGGTAAAGGTTTTAAGTACAAAAAGTAAACCCTGGTAAATCCACGTCTTAGTATCGATTCCTAAGATTAATACAGCTTTCTCTAATCTCTAACAAAAACATTATTATAGATATTTAAATCTCTGGTGGAAAGTGGGTGTGTGCTTAGTAACTATACACCTCTGCCTACCCCTTTGGGGACCTTTGTGGGAAGGGGTGAGGATGTATAATATTTATTAAATTTTATGTTGAAGAAAGACTGGTGAATGTGGATGATGTAAAACAGTTCTATAAGTATAGGGAGAACAGGCGCTCTATTCTCTTTGCCTACCTCATGAAGGAGCCGACATGATGATATGATTTATTTACATATAAGTATGTTGGGATGTCTAAACCTTCTGATCTTATATATAAAAAAATATCTGAGTAGAGGAAGCCACGAGCGAAAACAGCCCTAATATTATAAAACGTTGTGATGATGTATAAATGTTCGTTATATGAGTAACAAACGCTGAGTATGAACACGCCAGAACGTCTGGACGGAATTAAATTGAATTTGGCACAGAGATAAATTAGATAGATAGATTATTAGCTGGATTAATTTCTTTATTCATTTCCCGCCATCCCAATTAGTGTTGCCACACCAGATATTATACCATAAAATATATAGGTATAATATCTTAATATATAAATTACGTGTTACGTTGTTCTGTCCGCGATGGGCTCCTAAACTACTAGACCGATTTCAATAAAATTTGCACACCGTGTGCAGTTTGATCCAACTTGAAAGATAGGATAGCTCACATATAAATTGGACTCGATAGGTGGCGCTGCGATCGTGTTTCGGGAAGTTTAATTTTTTCCCGGGCGAAGCTGGGTAGGACAGCTAGTCTTTTATAAAATAAGAAGTCAAAGGTTTGCGTCTTTGTTACACAACTGGGAAGTATAATTACAGTTTATTTTATTTGTTTCTCAATTATTGAAGAAACCGCTGAACCAATTTGTCATAGGATCCGGGCGGACTAATAGACAATATAGTTGGCCAGTGTCTAGCAATTATCGACTGGCCGCAAACAGGTGGTATTCATGACATTGTTGACTTTACTGTCTATGAAACCTTCGTCTTTGTGGCCGTACTCTCGGCCTTTTGCATATTTTTTAATGACAACCCATTCTTTGTTATCTATTTCAGTTCCAGTCAGTGCATTTATATCTTATTGAATGAAATAAAAGAGCCTTATCGATACTGGCAAAGATTGGTAAATGTAGATGAAGCGAAATAGGTATGTAAGACTGGAGAGAACTGGCGTGATGATATGATGATGATAAGTTGAAATAAATAAGTGTGGAAACTGTACTTATATTTCTAATATTGGATAATATCTGATATTATAATTTTTCATATTATTTTTCAATCATTTATAAACACAACGAAATGAAAACGAAAGCATTTAAATATCGCAAATTAATTTACAATTACTTGCCATAATTTCAGAGAAAAAAAACCTTCAGGGGAATAAACGTAGGAACAAATTCCTAAATTAATGAAAGCTTTACAAAGAAACCTGTGGGTAAAGAAAATGGATAACATCCATACTTAATCTTATTATTTTAGGTTTATTTGAAATTTTTGTGAGTGATATTTTAGTTATTCGCGTTTTTGTAGACGATGAGTAGTTTTAGTCAAGATTACTGATACTTAATGGATTTGTATTTAGACAATATTTTTAACGGGGAATTTTAACGATACTTAATACACTTTTTTAATTAATCTTTTTTATGAAACGGGTATACACGTACAATGTATACATGGCTCCGCATTAAGCTTTGGATCTCCTAAACAATTAAATTATATGCCAAACTGTTTTAAATTATTATATCAAAATCAAAATCAAAATCAAAATCTTTTTATTTCACATAGGCCCAGATGGGCACTTATAAAACGTCGAAAAAGAAGCATGTTTTTTTAATTATTATATTTCAAAATGCAGCTTACTTCTTTTTTAAATCTTCAACTACAAAATCTATCCGTCTATTGAAGATTAAAAATTAAGTTAAAAAGCAACGTTAAGTAAGGCTTAAAACAAGGTTTATACTCTCAAATAATTTTTTTTAATCCAAAAAATCCTCTTTAACAAGTTATACTCATGTTTAAATGGGCTTAAGCTAAGCAAGGAGATTTTTTATGTGGATTAAATACCCTTAAACAAAATTGTTTACAAAGTCATTGAAGTGAGATAATACAATGTTTTAAGAGTTCTTTCACACGAATGTAAAGGTGTAGGAGAAATTTTTACTTTAGAAAAATAAAAAAGAAAGCATTTTTATTCATTCATTACCTTATCTAGTTTTTTTGTAAACCAATTTCCTGTAAACTATAATTCTTTTGTTTTATAAATATTTATTAAAATACTCTAATGATCAGTTCGATGCCTATAGGATGAAAATCTTACAATCATGTATCCATTTAAATATAAAATTGATGAAGAGATTCGCAAATCAACTGGCGTGAATGAGGGCGTGATTGTAAAGATGAAGAAAGGCATGTTACGTTGGTTTGGACACATAGAAATGATGAGTGAAGAAAGATTGACGAAACAGATATACAAAGCAAAAGTGTGTGCAAGAAGAGGCAGAGGAAGGCCACGTTCCAACTACCTGGATCAAATAGATCGGACTCTGAAGGACGGGAACGTTAAGAGTACTCGAAACCGACGAGCATGTATGAAGCGACTGATGAATGTGGACGAAGCGAAAGAGGTATGTAACTCTAGAGAGAACTGGCGCTCTATACTCTCTGCCTACCTCTATAGGGACTTGGCGTGATGATATGTATGTATGTAATCCTGAAGTCTAGCCGTACGCTGCATGTAGTGATATCTACGGAACAATGGTTTTGTACTAAATCAATAATATTCTTCAGATGTAACAACACCCTATTTCTGCAGGAGATATATTTAGATGCCAATGTGGCAGTAGGCAAGTCTGGCTCAGTTTTCAAACATGCCTTTTTACCTATGTATGTATAAACGTTTAATTATTTCCATTCAAATAGTACGGGTTCTCCGTTAGTGTGATAAGTTGTATCTTCATATCTTCACGCCTTCCCAAAAAGGTCTCAAAAGGGGTAGGCAGAGGTTTGTATTTAGTACCCACACACCCAATTTCCGCCAGAGCTTCATATTAAGTAGCTGACTAATAAATGGGTTCAGGGAAAAATGGGTGTCATATCTAGATACAATAAGTACCACTATATACTACGGTAAGTTTGCCTGGATGTAAATAAACATACCACTGGGGTCGCAAACATGCGACCGGCTTGATGGTAAATGTTTACCGCCGCCTATGGACGTTTGCAATACCAGGGATATCACTCGCGCGTTGCCTACTGCAGGAATCTTTTCACAACCTTTTTGAAGAGCTCCATACTGTACCTACTCTTTAGGGAAACCCTGGACGGGCGTAGCGGATTGAGTAAAATTTCGACAAGAACACTGTTAGCTACATAATATGATGTTTAATTAGTACATAGAGATTGATTCGCTCGTTCGGCCACATAAAATTGCCATGTGATTTTTTCCGTAGGTAGTTCGGTACCTCCTAACTAACTACAACTACAGTACAATATTAAACAAATTACAAAGTACATTTAGTTAATGTTTCCTAAGCAGAGGTGTAATGAGGCCCCCTTTTGGATTCCGGATTTGGATTTATATTTAGGTGACAAAATGACACCTGACAAGATGAGACTGAAAGACGGTAGACTAAAAGACATTTCTGTGATAGTTTCATTGTTTTTTCTAATGTAAATGATATACTTACAATAATTTCCATTGTAAGTAATTTCCACTTAAGTACAGTGATTAGTCACACCACGAGCTTTACGGTGAAGGAAAACATCGCGAGGAAACCTGCATACGTCTGAGAAGAAATTCAAAGGCGTATGTATAGTCGTGCTTGAGTAACGGCGATGAACTCGCCATCTGTCCCGTTGGCACCTAATATACCTCTGGCGGAAAGTGGGTGTGTGGGTATTACCTATACACCTCTGCCTACCCCTTCGGGGACCCTTGTGGGAAGGCGTGAGGATATATTATTATTATTATTAATTTCCATTGTTTAAGTTTTTGGTGTGATAAATTTGACAGATTTATAAAAAAAAATAGTTTTATACGCTAAGATTAAGGTATTTACCAAGATTTATATTGCACTAGAGTACATTATTCTTATATCATTGCAAAATCTCTGTGGAATCTTTGCTAAAATTCAACCAAAGCGTGTTTAAGCTTGCGCTGTACTGTAGGCCAATTCAAGGGTACGTAGGCCTAATGCAAAACAATGAATCTTACATGCTGCTACACGTTTGTCTAAAAATTACTTATCATTGTTTGATTTTGTGTACTTTACAACTTATTTGACTGTATAATTTGTTTGAATATTAATGTTATCGCAGCCGATGTTCCCGTCGTAGGCAGCAGCGCGTTGAAATCTTTTACAGAGCGTTAATAATACGACTTAAAATTTAATTTTTTATCAGATAAGAAGTGAAGATCGACTCAGACATTATTAAAGTCTTTTTTGTGAGATTATTATATGTGCACGTTGGTGTGTATATCTGTCTGTTCATGCAGCAACATTAACAGTGTCTAATGATAAATATGTAAAAAAATAAAAAACAAAAAATATAAATAACCTCCATACGTCGGCATCGTTAAGCACATTCACGGGTCCACCCAATCATATGACAATACAGTTCTGTTTGTAAAGCTAGGCACGGACAGGACACTAACTTTTACCAATGTGGTGTTGATGGAAGGGGGCATGCGCCCCCCGACCCGCGGCTAGGAAACCCGCCACTTCGGCACCTCTACACGGCACTGCACAAGACACTCCGCGGCGCGCGCGCGGTCTCCCGACAACCGACACGCGCGATATCCAAACGCGTACTAGCACACTGCCTTCTGTGTCCTATCGGCGCCACAACACTGACAAAGACAAAGTCATCGAGCATTTAGAAGGTGGAACAGAGATAGATAGGGTAGCGTAGAGAAACAGGCGTGGTTGTACCTCGCAGCCACTAGCAAGAAGGGGGTGGCGCCTGCGAGTATTTTTCTCCGTTTTTTTTCGTGCGTGTTTCTGTGCGGTAGTGGGATTTCATTTTGTGGGACACGTGCGCCGTTCGCAGTAAATTTAAATTGGCTTGCCGGTGAATC
>JACCPG010005107.1:0-25205 GCA_016069955.1 Drepana arcuata | reverse complement strand
GACCCTTGGGAGAAGGCGTGATGATATATTCTTATTCTTCTTATTACATTCTTGGGCGCCCATCAGCACACTCATTACTCAAACACAACATATACGACAGAAATCATTCTAGTCCCAAAATAATCAACTCTGTATTAAAAGTACTAATACTAAATAGGTAAGTACTTATATATATATCCTCACGCCTTCCCACAAGGGCCCCCGAAGGGGTAGGCATAGGTGTATGGGTAATACCCACACACCCACTTTCCGCCAGAGGTATATTAGGTGCTAACGTGACAGATGGCGAGTCCATCGCCGTTACTCAAGCACGACTATACATACGCCTTTGAATTTCTTCTCAGACGTATGCAGGTTTTCTCACGATGTTTTCCTTCACCGTAAAGCTCGTGGTGTGACTAATCACTGTACTTAAGTTTAGAAAAACTCATTGGTACAGTCGGGATTCGAACTTGCGACCTTTGCGTCGCAGGCAACTGCTCGAACCACTCGGCCACCACGGCTCTTAAAGTATCTCTATTTAAGCTTTTAAAGGGTAAGTACTTATAATATTTTAAATATACTATTTGGTATCCAAGCTTGTATTTGCGTCTTGATATTTCAGCTAGTAATATTTCGTTGAAATATTATTAAGAAATAAAAAGAGAACACTCTTAGCGAAAGTTAATGAAAATTAGTTAATGGGTCGTCTTGTTAGGTAAATTTAAAATTATCCAGGCCCAGCCTAGCGGATCAATTAGGGTCATTCATTTTTTGTAATTTGCGGATATTTATTAAAGAATTTTATTCTGAGACGTGTCTAAGTGGCTACGTTGTCTGGATGTCCGTTTTTCTGTGTAAGTACTTACCGACATAAAAAAGAAAAATATTTTCTTTGATTTACTCAGAATCCTCCTTATTAGGGACTAAAGACATTTTATCTCTACATCTATCCTTTTCATCTTTAACTAAGATTGCACAGTATGTCTCTCAAACCCCGAAAAATACTTTGATGTTGTCGTATCCACAACATTTCGTATGTTGTACGATTGTTGATACGAAAAATACTTGAGATGGTTTTTTTCGGGTACCACGGGGTACCCGAGTAGTTCGGGTAAGCAACTGCAAACCCAAAAATTACAATATCGAGAAACCTACCCAGATTTTTTAAGGATAATAAGGCCTTAATAAAAAAACTATCTGCACCCTTCATTTTCAACATATCTACTAATAGACATCTACTAAGTATGTATATATATTATATATATATATGATAATTACCGGAGGATACTGGTAATTAGTACCTTAGTATAAGAGAGGGTGGAGGGAGGTAGTGATCCTCCTTGTACACTGGGGATTCGATCTTTGTCATCGTTTGAAGTTAGGAGGAATCTATGTTCATTAGTGAAAATCAACCCTGCTGCCCTTCTGCTAGACCTGTTAACCACATGACCCACCGGATATATAAATTGTAAGCTATCTATATTGGTTTATCCAATAACAAGTTTCACACCGAGTTCCGAAGACGATTGGTACAGGTACAGACAGGTAATTAGAACGTGGTCTTCCTGAAACTCTTCTACCACGCAATTCTCGTCTTTCTTTCTTCACTAAACCTTTCTATATATCCAAACAAAATCAAACACATACGTATGTATTACATTTATTTCGGTTCCAATCCACGTTATCCACGGTATCAAAGTACGCGCAAAAATAGATTAACTTACTTATTGCGTACTTCTAAACTTAATTACCTATGCTCAGGAAGGAAGATAGGCTTGTAACTTTAAGACAAATCTCCAAAGCGTGTAATACAATTTTCAGTGTCACACATCTTCGCCATTTAGGTCTACACGGAGTATAATAATTAAATTCGCATGTAGCATACAAACGTATACGAGTTTTACACAATTTGAAGCTCTAGCGGTAAAGCTGTAATTAAATTTTCGTGGGTTTCGTGGGCTACGTATAACAAGGGATGGCACAGTCGAGATTATTCTGAGGAAGAAATGTATATGTTGCAGTCATAAGTCTTATCCAGTCAAAACTACTTTTAACTAGCAATATCAGTTTTTTTTTGTATCCTCGATATATATGTAAAAATATAATCCAACGTGGCATTAGCGTGGTAGCGTGGCAGACAAGTAGCATAACTAGTCTTCTTCGCACGTTGCCTCGGGATACCGATTTGGGTCAAATATTTATCTGTAAGTAGTTAGTTTCAACTATTCCATGTAAATATTGTTATTGTAAATAAATAAAAAGAAAAAAGTAAATTTGATTATCAAGTTTGGTCAAAAGTAGTTTTATCCGAAAATCATTGGTCAATAGAGCTTTTAACTGGTTGGTATTTTGACTGCAACATATATGTGATTTTGACGAGTAACTTGCGCAGCGTATAAGATACGTCAACTCCCATGAGGCGTGTTTATACTACCTACAGTGTCTAAGATATTTTATCTTTTGTCATTACCTTCTTCAGCCTTTTTTGTTGTTGTTGGTTTGGTGGTTCAACAAGATAAGGTTCAAGATCTAGATGTATGTACTAGACATACCTACATCTAGATCTTAATGCTCATACTGCTAATCTTTATATGTATATTTATTACAAACTCACAGATGCTCTTAAAATATTGGTTCCATTTTGTTTATGTAGAGATGGAAAATTATTTAGTTACATACTATCTACCCCGCTGTTTTTTTCAAGTTTTTTCCTTTTCGCTGTTTTTTCCAGCACTGTTATGAATAATGCTTTACAATAATGAACTTGTACACAAATAATCCACTCACAAAACATTTCTCACAGTCATGGTAAAGCGTTGACAGCAACGTAAGAGTGATATGGCAGGTCTCGGTCTAAATCGTGAGGGTCTCTGTATGATGATAATTATGTTTTAATAAAGTAATATTTTATTATCTAGGTAAATATGTATAGTCGTGCTTGAGTAACGGCGATGGACTCGCCATCTGTCACGTTGGCACCTAATATACCTTTGGCGGAAAGTGGGTGTGTGGGTATTACCTATACACCTCTGCCTACCCCTTCGGGGACCCTTGTGGGAAGGCGTGAGGATATATTATATTATATTTATTCGGTACATGTGTATGTCAGTGAACTCCTAAACGGCAGGAGGAATTTTAATGAAATTTCTGTCTTCAGGTTGAATTCGAGAATGGTATGGTGATAGTTCTTGTTTTATGTATGCTTTGTATAGTAAGCAACGACCTATTGTCGGGCCTACGTTGTTCCCCCATACTTGGGTACTATTGCTGTAGCGAAAAAATATTGTTATTGTATATGCCTAATGATTTGAAAAGAGTAACCATGGAGTTTCTTGCCGGATTGATGCCGGAATTGGATCATAGGTTGGATATTGGATAGGTGGCGCTGCGATCGTGTTTCAGGAAAATTATTGTTTTCACCCGAGCGAAGCTGGGCGGGACAACTAGTAATGAATGCGAAAGTTTGTGAGGTTACTTATTTCTCACTCACCAGAACGGCTGGACGGAATTGGATGAAATTTGGCACCGTGATAGATTACTAGCTCGATTATTTATTATACATTATTTCTTGCAGAAAATAATCTACTTTGATAATATATGCGCTGTTAGCATAATGTAGATCTGTAAACTTACGGGGCTATCAGAGGGAGTAAAAGCCCCAGTCCTTTGGACATAGCCTAATTCGTTCTTCATGAATACTCAACAGTTTCGAGTACTCTTAAAGTTCCCATCCTTAAGCGAATAATATAGGTACAACGCGGTCTTACTTCTTCCCTCTCTTCTTCCAGACGGTATCGGACCGGAGCCGAGCCATCAGATTATTTGAATGATGGCCATGCATGCCAATGCTCCTCTTGTAGAGTTTATATGTAACTTAATCTTTTACTACCCTACGTACGGGGAACAATGTTAAAAAAGGAAACCGGGGACATATTTTCGCCGTTTCTTTTTCCTGACAGGTTTTTCTTGCAAACGGTGGTATCTTTAGTTTTTTTTATACAACAAGAGTGGCAAACAAGCATACGGCCCACCTGATGAGAAACGGTTACCGTAGCCTATTTACGCTCACGATACCGAAGTATCACTTGCGTGTTGCCACTCTGTGTTCGGAGTATTATAGTGTGTTGGCAGCATAAGGTTTAATCCCTCTGCTTCCAACACATAGTAACAATCCTCCCCCCTCCCCAAGGAAATTACTGGAAACCTTATTCACCGCGTAGGAACACAACACAATAAATTGTGTTATTTGGCTACGGACTTCTATAAGGTGGAGGTCCTGCCCCAGTCGGGCAGCTCCAAATTCGAACGGGAAACCCGTTATGCCCTACCTCTCTTAATTATCTCTTATTCAGTATGTATATTATATATCTCTTATTTAGTATGTAACGTTCAATAAGTATTCCATGTGTCCCTCACGTTCAATGAAATATTTTGTAACCATTAGCACAGGGGACATGGCAGCGCTACAATCGTGTATTGCAAGTTCAAGTAAAGGTCGGGATAAATAAAACTCCAAATATAATGCAATAACCATATATAATCATATAAAGTTTAAAAACAGAAGCGTGTCTTGGGAGTCCCCAGAGTATTGGGTCGGCAAAATACCTTCCCCTTAGTACAAAATTAGGTCTGGAAACGTGGATTTTGTGATTTGGGGGCGTTCAAGTATTACGTAAGCGCTTGCGGGGCTTTGCTTTTCTTATTTTAGATGGCATGGTGGGTGAGGGGGTCGAATCAAAATTACGTCAGCAGTTATTATAACTTTTTTACACAAATGACAGCCCACAAATTATATATAGGCACTAATGTTTTTTTTTTTCTCTATTTCTTTTCTCTCTTCACTTGAGTTGCCTGGAAGAGATCGCTTTTGCGATAAGGCCGCCTATTGTGCCTATTACATGTTATTCTCTGTATTTTTATCATCCTATTTGTTTGTATGTGTGTTTGTGTGTACAATAAAGAATATTATTATTATTAATGATTACGTAAGCATGTGTGGGGGGGAAGAGGTTTGCTTAATTTTGGTGACAAGGGGTAAAAAATTGTTAAAAATCTGCTTACGTAATACTTGAATGGCACCTGTGACAAAAAAGTGGCATATTTTGTTCTTAATCTTGGCGTTATTATATTTTGTAAAGAGGACTCGGGGAACATATGTGGCTGGCTATATGCTTTACTCCATAAATAAACTTATATAGAGCTTCCAAAAGCTTCATTTTCGCCCTTATGACGTTCACATAAAGCTCATTGACCTTGACTCACATTGCACAACACGCAACACCAAAAGCTTTAGACAACTAGTACTTTACTAAATCCATCTTCTATGATATATAACAACGAAATTGCAGCTGTTAATAAATGACTATAAGATCGAGAATTCCATAAAAACATTTTGTGCATACATACATAATATCGCTACAGTTTTGAGTCTTATTTGTTTGATAACAGAGTTCAGAATTGGATTTTTATAACGAGTCCCTTATATATATAAGACAACGTAACATTTAACATTACCTTGATCAAAGCGTAAGATACGTATTAAATAAATATCAATATATATATAGACATACCACAAAGAATAACACGTGAATTTTACTGTACAAATGTAGTCAAGAAATTTTCAGAAAATATTTTTTAAACGACAAGTGTATCTTATGTGACTAGCAATATATTCACAAAATCAGCCTATAAACAGTAATAACGGCATAAGGAAACACATTCATAACACGCAACGAAAGTTACACGTGTACGTTGCGTGTGAACAATATAACCTCAGGCCTGAATTAGGATTCAGCACCAAAATTCTAGGATACATACAAATTAACTAAATCTCATTAGGTTAAAAGCCTACTTATAAATATATCGATTGTAAAACAGACAAGATTATTGTCTTTGACCGGACACTGTTGAAATTGTAACGTTATTTTAATGACAACAAAGTTCAATTTCGATTTTAACGCAACTACATTATAGGCAGTGTTAGTTTTAACAATATATGCTTAGTACATGACAACATCGAAAACGGCACTTGCGGCGCCGGACATAAAGATCAAAATTCAATGAAAAATCTACTTACACGAGGACTAACAAATTTGTATATCACTTATTTTACTGAACACGATATTTTCAACTAACCGTTTTATTAAGCAATGCCTTCTACTTGTGCCTATGTCAATCCTACATTGACAGCTGGAATTCCGAGACTAGCAGGTCGGATCACACAACTTACAACACCAGAACAAAGTACACGCCCCGATATGGCATTTTTAAAAGCATTATGATTGACATAACAAAACGCCATGATATCGATGTGTAATAATTAGTTCCGAAAACCACCGCAAGATGGCGATAGTTCATATTTCATTAAAAGTTTGAGTTGACGTGACGTGACAAGTTGTGGTATCCGGCCCGTATCCTCAATTATTATTATAAAGCAGCTCCCGACACCTAAAGCAATAGTTTGGTAACCATTATTTCCCTTTTCTTAGCGCCTCCAACTCCTCAATAATAATATAAACATACGAACATTCTATTACTGAAAATATGGAAAATCAAGCCTCAATATTTAATTATAGAAATCACGTACAGGCATAATTCAATAAAATAAACTTTTCTTCTCAAAAACTACTAGTTTGTTTATGGTTCTGTTGCGCGACATTTACAATCAACGAGAGTGGAACACAAAAACATTTCACAAGCCAAATTTATGGTTCACTCATATAAATATGGGACCACGTTGGCAAGCCACTGCAAGTCCATATTGCTATATAAGTCATCCAATGGAAGAACTGTTTGACTGTGGATGGCTCGATGGAAGACCTAAGGAATGGATTGTCTGAATTATGACAGGAACTAAAGAATGGACAGAGAATGTAAGAGGAAATATTTTATGCATAATATTTAAGTTCCGGGAACCTTCGATACTTAAAGGTACAGACCGATACTTAAAGGCGAGACCAAAGAACGTCAAGCCAAGAAGAGCACGCTGACACAGCTAAGAACCCCCCCCCCCCTGTGGGATTCCTCGGACCTCACTTAGGACGCTGTACGCGAGCGAGGGAGGACTGGACTAAATAAAATAACTGTCCAACTTTGTCATTGTAAAAACACTCACCTACAACTATAAAATTATAACCCGGCAAAATTAAAATTGTCATTATAAAACGGCCATAAAAGATTACAGTTACAATCATCGAGACGATTTTTCAATAAATACGTATATATTAAAATATAGTTTTTAAATAAGGTTATTTGGTGTAAATATATTTTTATGTAAAAAAAGCGAAATGAGATTCATTCATAGTCTTCACAGGAATAGTAAGTAACACATATTTTGTAGATTTTCATGAAAATCATTTGAAAATGAATGAACATTTCAAGAAATCGCACTGGAGAAAAACCTTGATAATTTTCATACGAATTAAATTAGTATAAAAAAGCATGAAAAAAAATACATATTATAAATTTCACATAAACACATCTTCAATCTGAAACGTGACAGCGTTATTACAAGGTACATTTTATCTTACGAACTAGAACTAGCAAGATAAATAGGGCCACGACTGCGATTAGGTTTTTTTTCTATTATTTATGTATACAGTAGGGCCATTTTAATTTCTCTATTCGGAACTATATTCTCGTTATCTCTTAATATAAGTAACCGTATCCTGCACACATTCCTAGCAAACTTCAAGGTCAGCTGTCAAATGTCAAAATAACCAAAAATTTGCTTACATTTACAGATCGTATTTTGGTCTATTCTAGATTTTGCTATCGAGGATAGTTACACACGTGTCCTCCTCTTTTCACACTCACTATATGACACTAGATCGAGATATATATATATATAACCTATAGAGCGCTATATAAGCTATAGAGCGAGATAGATAGACGAGACCATTTTTGCATACATCAACTTATATGACATAAAAAAACGTTTACTTCTTTGCATGATCGTAAAATATTGGGGTATAGTTACCCTAATTTGGCTTGACTTGACTTGTCAAGTCATAATGGCCGGGCGGGGACTTGGATACCGGGCAAATACATAACTTCCAAAAAATCCCAGGCGATACAGTGCTTATGGAAAGGGCACTGGCTGCGCCGAAAGGGCGGAAACCAACACGGGGAGTCGCAGTTACTGGTTAAAAAAGAGTAAGAGTTATAGCAAAGATTAAACGATACCTTTAATTCGATGTTCGATCGAAGTTTGCGTTACTTAACGTAACTTTATCAAGTATGCATAGTTTCTAGAAAACTTCCACGTAATATAATTAAAACTAGCTTACGCATACACCGTAATATAAAGTGTATCATTGAATACTATTGCCTAGCTTCTCTCAAATTAGCCTTTGATATGCAATTTACGTCTTTAAGTACAATATTTTAGTATATCAATCGAGACTGATTGTATGTTATTTATTAGTACTTATAAATGCTTCCAAGATAATTGATGTAAAGGTTTCCATTTACCTCCTCCACATACATACAACTTAACACACTTACAATCGATTGGTAACTTCACTGACTTACATGAGTTCGAGTTGCAAAACTCATGTAAGTGGAGCGATATTACGCTACGTAAAATGACTGAATTTACAAAAAAATACGGCAACAGTTGGATGATTGCGTCTGTATGTTTTGCGATGTATTTTAATAAATGTAATAGGTGTAATTAATTATATAAAAAAAAATTCGTATTCTTTCACAGTTCACACATACGCATAGAGCGCCAGTTGTAGAGTGAGCAACTTAATTCTTCTTACATTTTGTACACGTTACGTAGCCTAAGCCACGAAGAGTAGCGACTAACGACACAAATCTCATTGTAGATGCATCATAAGCAACAACCATATACTCGTAAATAACTCCACTTAGCCAATTGATTAAAGGCACGATGTTAATATCTAATAGTCCAATGGTATATTAATATTAAGAACCAACTACCAGGGAGCTACTAGGTTTTAGAACTGTACACATATTGCCACAATGACAAACTGCCGCGAGCAAATTACTGTGACATAAGGCAGACCACACATAACCCTTTCATATGCCTTTTGCGCGTCCAGCGCGCACTCCAGCGTATGAAGCAAATTTTAAACAAAAAAATATTTGTCTCCAGAATACGCCGTATTTGTGCTAGGCAAACTGAATTAGATTTTAATCGAGATATTATAGAGTAGTAACAATTTACGTATGGTCAAATCAAATGCTATTAGGTACTTAAGGTTACTTACGTCATCGTGAAGGATGCAATTGTACTGTATGTTATATGGCTTTAGGTTCAAATTGCCATAAAATAAATAACAGTGCCTTACGCCAATCTTCTCTGCTATAGGACGAATCGAGGTTTCATTCCGATCATGAACCGCCAATATTGAACTTTATACATATCAACACAAAGTCTATAATTGCCTTGTAGTGGTCTTGGCATGATGATATGTACGAATGTATATTGGCAACAAAGGCGACTTATAGTGACAAGTTATAATTCAGCATTCAACTATCGACTATATTACGACGTAATATAGGGTTTTTTTTTAAATCGGCAAAGAGTTTAGGCATTCTACACATGTGTAGGGTTTTCCGGCAACTTATCAGTGGTTAAGACAACGTGGTTGAAATCGCTGATGTCCTGGTGCTCCCCATGGGCTGCCAAGTCGAAGTCCGAGCCGGACAGCGAAGCTATGTGGTTCCAGTTTGGTTCTGTTGTGTCACCTGCATACGGTAACATTGATCGATTAACATATTGTAATAAAGACTTCTTGTCGCTTGAAATAAGGTATGATTTTAACTGACGATGTGTATGTTTGAATGTCGATAAGTTTGTTTTCTCGGAATAATTGTGGTAGTATAGCTTTGTGTATTTGAATTCGGAACAATGAACTCTATTACATGTGCATAACGTATGGAAATCGTGTGACATCAAAATGCGAATCACTAAGCATTCTGCTTCTAGCTAATTAATCAATAACACTCTGTGTAAATATATAAACGTGTTCTATTAACTACAAGCTTCCAAAAGCACCTTTATTCAACAAAGACTTAAACTATATGGCATCTCCATTTGCTTATACCGCATTCCAATACAAATGAATATTATGCACTTCTCTAAAAGAGCGAGAAAGTTTATGAGGCACACATATTAAGGTACAACGGAAAATTAACTTAAATACCGTACGATATAGGGTTGAAAATGGAATGAGCAATAGCTTGTAGATGCAGTGTTTTGGCAATAAGTAGTGGTCTGAAATGTAGTCTAACTACAAGATTGACAAGTAAGTTATTGAAGGTATTATTATTAAAATCCGGATAAATTATGTGAAGCGTGTATGTATGTATGTAAGTATTTTAATGAATATGAAGTGATGATGTCAATGGAAATTCAAATTACATTATATTTATTACTTGAAATACGGCATTTTTTAATTCAACAATTTTAATGAAAATTCTTACATTTTAGCTTGGTTATAATTTGAAGAGTTCCAGATTAGTATTTAGTCGTGTTTAATAATAATAAATTAAAGATTCGTTTAATTTTATAATCAAAATGTACTAGGAACCCATAACTTTTTGAGAAATTTGAATCTCCGTAAATTAGTAATAATATTAGATATCACCCACTCACACACACATGCCAAACTTTAAAACAGATTGAGAATTTTGAAGGCTCTCGCCGTCTTTATACAGCTGTCTCACTCTTATTCCTCCAGATTGGCATATGTGCGGTAAGATCAAACCGCATTCTCCGTCATGCTGTTAACATAATTATTGTATATGAACTCACTCAAACTCGGCTGAGCAGCGAACCTGTTTGAACTTAATGTAAGCTGGCCTTAGTGGGAAAATGCTGTTTGAAACAACTTAAGTCTTGAATTTCTGTACATATTTAAATAGTTTATTTCTCTCTTCTATCTCAGTTTTAATGCATGTACAAGCTGTAATTATAATCATATTTCTTCACGTATTCCCTCAAAATCTTCTATCTTTGGACATACGGTAAACCCTAGTTATCTGCCAGATAATCGCCATTTTTGAATTTAGAATTTGATCGTTTTTGAATTTTGTACTCAGAAGCGTGCTGCTTTCTTTACCGTATTTTCCTACAGCAGTTTATGGTATCATACGATAAACCATAGATATAAACAAGAATAAATGACAAATGAAAGCTGAATCAATCTACTTCCTTTAATATAATGATGAAGACTGATCTCTGAGTTCAAATATACAAAAAACATACAATTATCTTCAAGAAAAAGACTGCAGCTTCAAACAAAGGCGATCTCTAGCAATGTCTTTCCTGAAATTATGCACACTGACGGAAAGCAAAGTGAGGGAAATATTTCAGAAGACATATGTATCAATGTGCTTGACAAACGGCGACACACTTCATCCTCACTACCGCTACGAAAACCCTTGTGGGAAGGCGTGAAGGTAAATATATTTTATATTATAAACTTGTTATTTATAAACTTTTTACACATAAACTTTTATATAAAAACTTTTAGACTCAAGTTATTACAAACAGCCGCTAAGTCTGTATCGTATGTGTATGATACATATTGTTTTATCTACGCTCCCCAGTCTATGCGATGCTTATGTCAATGGCATAAGAGCTACTTTGACAAACAAAAACGATCAAGTTGACTAGAGGAAAACCACTGCGCATGCGCACTAAAAACTGTATTTTTGCTTTGGCTTTATTTATTATCGCATGGACTGATAAATATATTCCGCATATTGTTTTCTTTAAATTCTTTTCAAACCTCCAAAGCTCGTAATGCGACCATATAACCTTTCACACTACAACGCTACTACCCCAATGTTTAACGAATACACTCCATATGTATATTATATAATTAAAAAAGCAATATATGTACATAATATACGCAGCTTATGACCACTGCACATTTTAGTGATTTACCAAAGCATTTCATTTGTTTTTTATTTATAAATTAATTCATTGTCAAAATTGGAAGTCATATTATTTATTATTATTTTTTACCACTAAGGTGTCAAGCAAGCATACAGCTCGCCCTATGGTGGGCGGTTATCGCTCATGGTCGCTTGCAGCACCAGGGGTATTACTCTACCAAAATCTACACCTAATGTTACCAGTGTCTACATGACAGTACGTTAATTGCCAAACAGCACGGGGAACACTCTACACACCTGTCAAAGTATCACACACAAACAAAACACAGTCTTAGATTATTTGGTCACTGGTCCTTTGCACTTTGTCTGGAACATTAATGTTCAAATACATTAACAACTTCTTTATAAGGATTTTAAATACCAAATTGGACATAAATTCTAAGCGTTCCTACCAACTAAGTAAATATTATTAATAAATTATTTTATAGATTTCTCCCATCATTATTCTACCGCTGCGCCGTACAGAGAATACTGTATTTATAATTCATTATAAACTGTCATCAAAATTAAATAAATATATATTTATTTAGGTAGTGTTCTTAGATATATTTCACAGCTAAGATGACATTAAATATATTCTAGGGCAGATAGATCCTCATGGCAATCGCTTAATAACAAGCGTTCAATATAAAATTAAATAATTCGTATTTCTTCTTTATTCGTAAAAAAGTATTTAAGTGAAATGAGCACCCTGTATATTAAAGTCAGCCGATGCATATTTTGTCACATAAACGTGGACCGTGTTCGAAATATAAAAAACCAGTGAGCAAATAGTGTTAGTGTATAGTTCGAGAGAAGCGAGCCGTGCATACCCTATCTAGACGGGCGTGGAGTGTGTGGGACCTGCGGTGGGGCGCGACGCGTGGCGGGAGGGCAGTGACCTCGCGCGCGTCTCCTCCAGGATGAAGGAGTTGATGACGTAGGCCTCGCGCCGGATGCGGTCGCGCAGCTCGCCTGACATATCCGGGATCGCCCATCGGACGATTATCATTACCAACGCCACCACGTTCTGGGAGTTAGAGACAATTTTTGCTTGCATAAATATTTGCTGTTTTTCGCTGTTTTTTCCAGCACTGTTATGAATAATGCTTTACAATAATGAACTTGTACATAAATAATCCACTCACAAAACATTTCTCACAGTCATGGTAAAGCGTTGACAGCAACGTAAGAGTGATATGGCAGGTCTCGGTCTAAATCGTGAGGGTCTCTGTATGATGATAATTATGTTTTAATAAAGTAATATTTTATTATCTAGGTAAATATGTATAGTCGTGATTGAGTAACGGCGATGGACTCGCCATCTGTCACGTTGGCACCTAATATACCTTTGGCGGAAAGTGGGTGCGTGGGTATTACCTATACACCTCTGCCTACCCCTTCGGGGACCCTTGTGCGAAGGCGTGAGGATATATTATATTATATTATTATTGTTATAAATATTTGCAAGAGTCAAGAGTACTCGAAACCGATGAGCATGTATGAAGAGACTGATGAATGTGGACGAAGCGAAAGAGGTATGTAAGTCTAGAGAGAACTGGCGCTCTATACTCTCTGGCTACCCCGTTAGGGAGTCGGCGTGATGATTTGTATGCATAAATATTAGCTTGCACAAACAGCCGTGGTAGCCGAGTGGTTCGAGTAGTTGCCTGAAACACACGGATTGCATGTTCGAATCCAGACTGTACCAGTGAGTTTTTTAACTTAAGTACAGTGCTTAGCCACACCACGAGCTATACGGTGAAATAAAACAAAGAGAGGAATCCTGCATTTGTTTGTAAAGAAATTAAAAGACGTATGCTGGCTTGAGTAACGGCGATGGACTCGCCATCTATTACGTTGGCGCTTAATAATAGTGGGGAGAAAAGAAGGAACTATATGAGGAATAGTGGTAGGTAGTGGTAGTAAAAAGACCCGTTCGTCCCTTATGCAAACACAAAACTTACCTTGGTTGATAACGGATAGAACTCCGGGTCAGCGATTAGAATGCGTATTACCCTGAACATGACCGAAACGAGAAATACATAATATGTATGTGTGACGCAAACATACCTCGAATACAACTACAAAAGCCAGCCGAGCGCCCATGACGTGCCAGTACCAGTGTGAATGCTCGTAATCAGCGCCATTCTTCAAGTCCCAATACCCTGGAAAGCTGTAACAAAACGTAACGGATTACAGGCTGAATTGCACCTTATTTCTTACTAGATACGGTCTAAAACCTTTGTCCCTCATTCTATCAGTCAAATATGTCCGTCTACTTTTCCGGGCCTAAACCAATTTGGATGAATTTTGGTACGAATAGAAATGGGACCTAAGACATAGACGCAGTTTTTGTATACAAGAAAACTTGAAGGAAGCGAAATAGGCGATGAGACTTAGGGTAAGATAAATTTTTGAGTACTAATTAAAAATAATAAATTATACAAAAACAAATTCGCGGACAAAAGCTAGTAATTCATTATATTGATACATTGTGAACAGCAGATGCTAATGAGAGAGGAAACTATGGCTTAATTTTCTGGAATCACAAGTAAAAACATACCTAACTACAATATACACACAGTTCAAACTCACCTGCACGTTGTCTCATTGTACGAGGTCCTGATCGGTGGATTTTCCAGCACAGTTATGTTGAAGTCCGCCAGAGTATGATTGACGTAGTGTTTGAGGTCACCAAAGTCGTATCTGTACACTAGCCTGGGTATGAACTCCGATGTGAATGCTATTATAAAGCCCTAGGAATGGAAACATTGGATTCATATATTATTAATCCTTACACTTAACCGGTAACGCTTACCATCAAACAGGCCATATGTCATCGTTATTTTATAGTACAAAAAAGTGCATGCCTCAAAATTTCCGACGCTGGCAATTGAATAAGCTCACAGGGGAAAAGTGGATGTTATTTTAGCCCTGCCATAAGGAATACCTATGAATAGTGTTGTTACTCACTTAGAGCTGAGGAGACCAAAGCGGTTCGAGTAGGTGTAATACTCCTTTTCGCTGAAGATATTTTAAGTACCAACGCGACAGATGGCGTGTCCATCGCCGTTACTCAAGCACGACTATACATACACCCTAATTTCTCAAACCTGTTCGGGTTTCGTCTCGATGTTTCCTCCGTGGTATGACTTATCACGGTACATAAGTTAGCAAAACTCTCAGGGCTATTCGAACCACTCGGCCAACACGGCTTCAGATATATACTCACATTAGTGATAATACTGAGTTTGCCAATAGAGTCCAAGATCCTGTACCAGACGCCGATGTCGTTGACCCTCTGCGGCACGGGCCTTCGGTAACAAGTGAGGAACTTCTTCGCGTCCAGTCGCATTTCCAGGATATTGTTGATGAGCGCGAACAATGGCGCCAGGGGGAATGCCGCCACGAATATCGTCACGAACCCGTATTGAAGAACTGTGGATTCACATTTATTTTATTAACTAGGGGTCTGTGCCGGCTTCGCACGGGTGGACATAAGATATTTTTAATAAAAGGAAATATTGTCTATGTCGTTTAGGGTGAATATTCAATACAAACAAACAAGCAACAAAATATTTCCACTTTATAATATTAGTGTAGATTTACTAGCTTTTTTTTAGTCATGTGAGTTCGTTTTTGTGTATACTGACCTTCGGGTGTATACTGACTCAACAGAATCATCACAATTGCTTGAATAGTTTACGAGTACATAGTGGACAAACAATAATGAGACAGACAATTATTATTGATATATACGTAGGTATTATATAAATTATACGACGCCGTAACTGCTGTTTTAACAATATATTAATTCAGGGTATAAGCTCTAAACCTAATATCTTTGTTTCAAATACCATTTACATCCGACCAGCCGTTTCAGTAAGAGCAAACATATTTACATCATCCTGCCGCGTCTTAGTCTATATCCATCGCACAGTTCAAATAGTACTCACCCATCTCCAGGTATTCAGGAAACAGTCCCATGTTGCCCAACTCCACCAGTTTGAAGTCTTTCACCCACTGTAGGGGACTCTTTATCCTGCAGAAAGTTTAATTATGACACAATGTATACAGGTCTCGGAAAATAGAACAGTTATAGTTATAGAACAGTTATATATATATATATATATATATATAATATATAAATTAAACTAAAAATAGAACATATTCTCATGACGATGCAATCGAGAATAAACAAAATGATAACATTACTAAAGTATGAGTATAATGAGCCGTGGTGGCCGAGTGGTTCGAGCAGTTGCCTGCGACGCAAAGGTCGCAAGTTCGAATCCCGACTGTAAGGTGAAGGAAAACATCGAGAGGAAACCTGCATACGTCTGAGAGGAAATTCAAAGGCGTATGTATAGTCGTGCTTGAGTAACGGCGATGGACTCGCCATCTGTCACGTTGGCACCTAATATACCTCTGGCGGAAAGTGGGTGTGTGGTTATTACCTATACACCTCTGCCTACCCCTTCGGGGACCCTTGTGGGGAGGCGTGAGGATATATTTTACAATAATCTATCTGTTCGGCAGATTCCATCCAACTCTATGCAGTACTTAAAGCGTGAAAGAGGTACAAGCAACGTTACAAACTTGAGAATTTATAATATTATTACGATTTTAATAAAGTTTTGAATGTGGTCGTAGCGAAAGAGGTATGTAAGTCTAGAGAGAACAGGCGCTCTATACTCTCTGCCTACCCCGTTAGGGTCTCGGCGTGATGATATACATGTAGGTACGTAATAAAATGTTACCTCTGTTTCCTGCCAATGGCTCGTATGACGTTCCACCACTTGAGCAGGTAGGGCATCATCATCTCGACGATGGTGTTGATGAACTGCTTGCCCACCATTATGATGGCCAGCTGGATGGACAGCTCCAGGAGACACCCGCCGGGGGCGCACTGGAATTACACATAATCTTAATATATATAAATTACGTGTCACGTTGTTTGTCCGCGATGGACTCCTAAACTACTTAACCGATTTCAATCAAATTTGCACACCGTTTGCAGTTTGATCCTACTTGAACGATAGGATAGTTTACATCACACACAATTGGACCCGATAGGTGGCGCTGCGATCGTGTTTCAGGAAGTTTAACTTTTTCACCCGGGTGAAGCTGGGCGGGACAGCTAGTATATATATATGGACTCACCATCTGTCACGTTGGCACTTAAACTATATCTCTGGCGGAAAGTGGGTGTAGGTACTACCTATACACCTCTGCCTACCCCTTCGGGGACTCTTGTGCGAAGGCGTGAGGATATATAATAACTAATATTTATATAATAATAATTTCGGACAATCCCTCACAAATTGACATAGTCCCCAATTACGCAAATCTTGTACTATTTTGCATAGACAACAATATACACATATATACTTAGATAAATAAATACATAAATACGTGGGACATCCTAGACTCAGGTACAAATACTCGTGTTCATCACACAAATAACCGAAGCTTCGAAGTCAGGAGCTCTGACCGCTTGACCAGAAGGTCGTCTATACAATGTTAAGTGATTTAAGCACGTTACCTCCTCTTGTCTATGGCCAAACAGCCTGACGTACCCTCCAGGCCGACCCACATATTTGCCCTTGAAGAACGCGATGTAGAATATGGACGCGTAATAGTTGACGAACTGAAGGAGGTAGATCTTTAAGGTTAGAGAGTCGTCGAATTCAGTCTGTGTGCGCAGGAGTTCCTTTTCCGTCAGCCATTCCGCTAAGAATTGATAGATCTGTGAAGTGAGATAAAAAATATATATAGATACGTCATTGAATATATCTCCCAAAAGTATGCCGTCTCACGATGTTTTCCGTCACCGTTAAGCTCTCGGTGATCCCAAGAATATAGCCGTGCCTTTAAAACGGCGACAGATTCGCTGTAGGTCACTTCGGTAACTAGACCACTACCCTGGTAGAGAGGCGTAAAGTCACTTGCATGCATGGAACATTAAAATACACGCAAACACGCCGACGCCCTCACGGGGTATGCAGAGAGAGGAGAACGCCAGTTCTCTCTAGACTTAAAAACCTCTCGCTTCATGCACATCAACCTCCTTATACGTACTCCATATTGAGTTCCATCCTTGAATGTTAAATTAGACTCACGTAATTGAATATGCAGATGAGACACAGGTTAATGCAGGCGGCGGTGGCTGTGGCGACCATGATGGGGTTGTACGCGCTGAGCACGTTGTCGTCGCGCAAGATGGCGGCGCCCATGAGCGACATCCGGTAGAGCACCACGCCCAGCACGGCCGCCAGCGCCAGCAGCACCAGCAGCGCGATGATGCTGAACGACATCAGCGTCGCCGGCAGCCGCATGCGCCAGAACGGCACCATCGGCTCGCGCTCGCCGGTCACCACGTTCAACTAACACGACAAGTGTTACAATTACCTTTTGGCCCTGTTTTTTTTTTTATACCAATTGGTTGGCAAATAAGCGGGCATGTTGGGCAAAGGCTCAAATCATTTGTTCCTTCAAACGACTGTCATCGATTCTTAGATGCATTAGCAGTTCGTCCAGCTAATTTCTTTCGCTATGCAGGAGCATAAGAGACGAACGGGCTGCCTTCTACTAGCACGGCTATTCCGTGTGGAGTTCTAACAACGTTATCAATCGTTGGAACACGTGACTACCTCCAAACACTGCGATTTAATTGCGATCATCTATAAAGAAGACGTAAAGTAAATTTTCTTTACAACTTCTTTTCATCTGCTTTCCTAGTCGAAAAATCTAACCGCCTGGATTGAAGCGGCAGGTGGCAAACATACCTGTGTTCGCTTGACATGCGCCAGCCGAGCCAAGTACTGGGGTCTCGGGTGTTCCTCGTACACGTCGAACCCTGTGAGGTCCCATCGATGCGTCATCTCCGCTGAATATCGCTTCCACAACTCCAAGAAACAAGCCGCTGTGGGCGAAAAGTACCATACAACATACAACACGACAAATTTACATTTAGTTCTTTTTTAAATAAATAAGGCACTGGAGCAATTTTTGCGTCTCTTTAAGAGCCTTAAAAGTTTTAAATTTCGAATATAGACCTTTTTACACAAACGTTGACGCCTAAACATATCTCCGGCTAACAGAGCATGTCGTTTAATACACATATACCTACACCTTAAAGAAAGCGAGAAGATATACAAAATGTATGTACGCTTCAAAAACTCGACAAACTTTGACGCAATATACAAAGATTGTTCAAAATCAAAATATTTTATTCAACGTAAGGGACACAAGGAACACTTATTGAACGTCATATACCTAACAAAAACTAAAGTTACCACCGTTTCCAAGAAAAATACCCGCCAGGAGAAGAAACGGCGAAACAAACAAACAATATTTTAAACAATCTCAAAGGTAACCGGAGCAGGGTACAGCTAGAATATTGTAATAATCTCCTTGGCGTGCAACTTTACTCACCCCAAAAGCTCATGAAGATGGCGAAGAAAACAGTAGTCGGGTTGTCGAAGAGGTAGGTGACGCGAGCCTGCACGCAGGTGGCGCGCAGGTCCCAATAGTCGCAGAAGAAGTCGCATTGCGGACACATCTTTATATTGGACGTGTAGTTGCACACGTCTTCACTGCAAACGTACATTTCAGATAGCATTTTATACTTCGATTTAAGTTTACAATAAGTTTGATATAAACCGTAGTTAACTACAACGGTTTATTGCTGCAACGCAAATATTGCATGCCGACTGTACTACCAATTAGATTTTCTTGACGTATGAGTATGATGATTTGGCAGACCACACGCTTTACGGTGAAGGAAAACATCGAGAAGAAACCTGCATGGGTTGGAGAAGACATTCAAAGGTATGTATAGTCGTGCTTGAGTAACGGCGATGGAATCGCCATCTGTCACGTTGGCACATAATAATATATCTCTGGTCTCATATTTCCGGAAGGAAGGTGTGTGGGTACCTACACACCTCTAACACTTTTGGGGGTGACGTTAAGTATATATACTTGAGGCGACATAAGTTTAACAATTAGACGGTTTGATGAAAGTATACTATGTTTTGGCACAAAATGTTAATCTTACTTATATATTAATTAGCCTTTATATTTTTATTGCGTATACTCTAGTAGGTATAAAAAATAATATAATTTCTGTTACTATTATTTTCATTATTAGCATGCGGCTCTACTACTATATCTGTATGTACTTAAATGTTATCAATAGCTGATTTTTGCGAAAGCTTGTGACAAAAACTACTGAACGGAATTGGATGTTATTTGTCACAGAGATAGACTATTGGCTGTATTAACACATTAGATATGTTTAATTCCTAAAAATAATAAAGATCTTTTTTAAATTTATAAAAAAATATGGAGACTATAGACTATATATAAATGGAGACTATAGTTACCCAATAAATCAATGTTTTCCACTTACCTAGGTGTGTTGGAGTAAACTGTTACAGCCGAGTATATGACGCATATGAGACCCACTATCGAAGCGGGGATTAGCATGTGTGTGTAGAAGCCGAGCCATGCGAAGTACAGGCCTAAAACACATTCCATAAGATTGAAAATCATTAAAACTTGAAAACAAATCAACATGTACAATGCATCCAAAGGCAATGTAAATTAGGTCACTTTTTGTTAAACGCAACCGAACGCAGCATATATATAAATGTTAATATATATTTCTTCATTTTGACGAGGATTGAACAAGAGACCATAAACACAGAGTACTACAATACATTTCATTTCGTCGTAGATATATTTAGATGCCAGCACGTTCAAACCGCAGTGGTCTAGTACTAAGGATTTTTGGACAATTACGTACTGATCCCAACGAGCATCAAGATCGAGAAATTCAGGAAGCGTTTGCCAAGAGAAAAAATTCAAAGAAGTATTAGTAGTAGTGTGTCTGAAGAACTGCGACAGACTCGCCATCTGTCACAAGTCGACATCTTAATAACATATATCTCGTGCATACCATGAGTGTTCTAACTCTGGAATATCACGTTTATATAAAAAATTAAGCGAAAGGGGTATCAAAATCTAGACAGCTGGCGCTCTTATCTCTCGTGATAGGTACGTGTGTAAATACATAAACATTACTGACCAATTTTTACGCCAAAATAGTCCTTAACGTAGTCCAACGGTTGGTACTTGATGCATTTTGAGACTGCCGCCCACTCTGTATAAAGGAGGTGCCGCATTGAGCCTGGGGTTTTGAGATCACCCTGAAAAACAAGATAAAATATAACACAAACGCTGTCAGTATGGTCGCGACCAAAATTGGGTAATCCCATTGATGTAAAAAAGAAAAGATACGGCTTGGCTAACTCAACACAAGCTAATTGGCTTGAGTCAACTAAGTCGCAGCTTGACTGGCAACGACGTAGCACTTATTCAGCATTTAGGAAAAATGCCTTCTTAGGTGCTTAGAAACTGCAGAACATATACTGGACGAGTATATAAAAACAAGAAGGATGTGTCTTTTCATTTGTACGTAATGTAAATTTGCTTTATCTATCAAAAATACGAAAATTTAACAATAAATTTTAATCTGAATTAACTCCTGCGACGATGCCACTGCGCCAGTCGCGCGAACGAGACAAGTAGCTCGTTACGTTTAAGAGCGAAAGAGAGAACGATTAGAGCTCGACATATTGGCACGTGGCTGTGCTGTTATCCCTTTCTGACAACTAGGATTCATATACTTCGTGTTCTTTTAATCTCATCAGTGTTCTTAATGACGTTGTGTGAGTTGTGTATTGTAGCTTTATGTAGGTATAGCATAAAATTTGCCATGTTTATACTTCATATTCAAGGAGTATAACGTCTCTATAGATAAAACCTCATTGGGTAATCCGATCACAATGTTATCGCTTAGATCGTTTAGTTTTCGTTAAGAAAAACATCGGGAGGAAACCTGCATGCGATGATGAAGAAATTCAAAGACGTATTGGAGCAAAAATACGTTTATAATAAAAGCTGAAAGATTCTCTGTGTATGCGTTTTTACCTATGTTGGGAACAGGTAAAGACTCTCAATTTTCACATATTTTATTTGAAATCATATTTAGTAAAACGCCCTTAATTAAAAGGACGATGGACTCGTCATCTGTCACGTTGGCGCCTTGCGATCGCAATCTCCTGCGAAAAGAGTGTTAATGACGTCCGCCTACTTCTTCGGGGACACTTTTGGGAAGGCGTTAAGACACATCATCGCGCCAAGTCCCTAACGGGGTATGCAGAGTATAGAGCGCCAGTTCTCTCTAGACTAACATACCTCTTTCGCTTCGTCCACATTCACCAGTCTCTTCATCAGCCAAGGCGTAAAGATATAAGAAAATACTCACGTCGTGTAAAGGATAAGCAGCGCTGTAGGTACAGTTCGAGATCAGCCGAGCGATGCCAAATGCGAAGTCATCGTGAGGCTCCGCGGAGAACTTCTTCCTGTCCAGTATAAACTGCACAATTCGCGATCGAATTGAAGGTGTCCAGAAGCATTCTGCTGCCGTGTCGAATCTGATAACAATAATACTCAACTTACTCACAAGGTAGGCAGACGGCGGCGCTGACTAGTTACCATTAAAAGATTTATTTATTACGTATTACGTAAGCCGTGGTGGCCGAGTGGTTCGAGCAGTTGCCTGCGACGCAAAGGTCGCAAGCTCGAATCCCGACTGTACCAATGAGTTTTTCTGAACTTAAGTACAGTGATTAGTCACACCACGAGCTTTACGGTGAAGGAAAACACCGAGAGGAAACCTGCATACATCTGAGGAAAAATTCAAAAGGCGTATGTATAGTCGTGCTTGAGTAACGGCGATGGACTCGCCATCTGTCACGTTGGCACCTAATATACCTCTGGCGGAAAGTGGGTGTGTGGGTATTACCTATACACCTCTGCCTACCCCTTCGGGGACCCTTGTGGGAAGGCGTGAGGATATATTATTTATTTATTTTTTTATATTACGTATTTGAATCCTAACTAATAGGTATTACAAGTGTGATCACTTAAACTCTCAATTGATCATCACGAAATTTTGCATTTACTGAGATAAAGAAGACGGGTATAAAAAAACACAAGGATATAAAAAGATGGTGGATCGCAAGTTTGAATCCCGACTGTAACAATGAGTTTTCTGAACTCAAAGTATATAATAGAAAGGTAACTCACAAGTATTCCTTGTCTTTGGAGTAAATGGCAGTCAGTCGGTGCTTCCTCTCCGGGAACATGGTCGGGTCGACTCGGATCTTTCCCATGACGCCGTCCCACCACGTGTCTAAGCGGTCTATAAAGCTATTCGTCTTTTCTTGCACGTCTTTCAGAGCTGAGAACTGCAAAAACGATTCTATTACAGTTAGACAAAGGTTATATTTTATCAAAATGATTACACACTCGAAGCATTAATTCAAATGAGGTATCATAATACAAGTATATGATAACAGATGGAGCTAGTATCGACACAAATCTGTTTGTAAAGCAAGCTGTTCCCACTATGCCAATTGTATGTTAATGAAGGAACTGCCAGTGAAGGAACAGTCAAAATAAGGTAGGTATAAATATTAAGTATTTAGTAATAAAGGTTCTCACAAAGGGCAGTGAAAGGAGAAGTCGCTAACACTTGCCAACTTGCTTCGCCAACTTCCTTTGCGTCTATGGCACATCCATGACTTTCCACTTAGAAGAATGTGCGTTTCCTCACGACATTTAAACTATATTTAAATACTGTGTGTTAGACCTCCCCTACTATTGCCGTATTCTCAAGATGTCTATCTAACGTCAAACTCATAACACAACACTTTTGTGGAAATACATAATAATATTGTCTCTGCAATCCAATAAACGTGGTCGTTTACAACGTTAGCGATTTACCAGAACTACAAATGGAATAAGACAAACCATGAGAAGCTATAGCAATCATTATTCAAATGGGCGAAAGGGACAAAGTGATACGTTATATAAATCTGTCCCTTTCGCACTTTTGCATTTAAATGTATCAGCACGTTATGTTAAGACGCCTTAAGTAAATTACCGTACATGCAAAAATATGTTAGTACATAATTGGTTAGTATCAAATTTAATTAAGGTAATAATTGCAACTCATTAGTGTGTATACATGTTAGTCCGCAAGCCCAAACACCAACGTATATCTTTATATTAGTAGATATAAAAGGTCTTGCTCGTATTCAGTGTCTCTTCGAAGGCATTTTTCACTTTAGATTACAATATTAAACCCAGTCATTATACTTTTGTACTTCAGTAATACTTCCTTTGAACTCTTTATCACGTGGATATAATTATAAAATATTCCTGTCTATTCATATTGAATATATAATTCTTTCTAAGGTGTCCTCTCAGGGAAGTAGTGAATAAAAAAGCAAGAACAATTATCAGGTAAACCTCTGTACTTAATAACCTGTTAGGTACAAATAATAATTGTTAATGACTAATCATTCATTTAATCACGACACATCTTGTAACCGTTCGTAGTTAATCTTATTTGCGCTAATAACGAAATAACATAACGAAATACCAACAATTTCGTAAAAAAAAATTAACCCAACACAAATGCAGTGTTCCATGCCTCCCGAAAAGTTTCCCTCAAGGGATAGACGGAGGTGTAATTACACCTACTTTGCATCGGTGATATATTTAAGTGCTAACGTGACAGATCGCGAGTCTGTCGCAGTGCCTCAATCACGTGTGTAAATACGTCTTTGAATTTCATATCAAACCTCAAGTTATTTTCAATCAATGTAAAGCTTCGGCTATCGCTTCAGCTAATATATTTATGTAGTAGATTTCTGAGTTTCGCACTTGTAGTGCAACCCTCAACCCTGTGTGGGACTACTATTACAGACAGACGTGAAGCTTATTATCACGTGAGAGTCATGACTATTTTAGTATATTAAATTAAAAAAAACTATTTAACACTAAGCCAGTTTTTTTTACATTGCTTATGTTCATACAAAAATCCACAACATTAAACCAACATTTAACGAGTAAGATCAAAAATGCCCGCAAAAAGCTTAGATGTATAACTGAATATAACAATAATAATAAGTCTCAGATAGCTTCGGCACAAGCCTTTGTTAACTCAATGAAGAATACAGATCCAACATACGAACGCCAACGGATAAAGACTACATTACATTAAATCGGAAATTACTCCTAATCAATGCGCAAAAAGAATTTAAAACAAAATCAACGGAAAGTATTGTCGATGGAATCTTCTATGAAAACGAATAATCTATAACGATGAGTTCAAGATTTTTTTTAAATATTGATCTTCAACCAATGAATTGTTTTGAAATAATTTT
>JACCPG010005105.1:0-20415 GCA_016069955.1 Drepana arcuata | reverse complement strand
GATATATTTTGGGTGCTAATGTGACAGAAGGCGAGTCCGTCGCCGTTACTCAAGCGCGACTATTACATACGCATACGAATTTTTTCTTAAGCATAAGCAGGAGCTAATAACAATTAACAATGTTTACAAAGAACAGTTGAAACTAACTACTTACAGATAAAATATTTGTCCCAAATCGGTATCCCGAGGCAACGTGCCAAGAAGACTAGAAGCATTACCACGCTGGATGGCAATGCTGATTCTCTGAGCGAGATATGTTCCAGCCCGCCTGTCACGAGAGGTCTCGAGTAGACGGCGCGAGACCTCTTTAAAAAGATGGTGAGCCTCAGGACCCCAATGCCCCAGAGTTTCAATTGCAAATGCAGCAAATATGTAACCTGACCCGAGACAAACATACTTGCGGCGCTTGAGGCACTCCTGCTGAGCAGCAGCGGCGCCGGCCGCCACCGATGTGTCAGGAAGATGGGAAGGAGCCAGTGTATCGATACACGTAGCGTCCCACACTAAGGGCCGACCTATCCTCCATGGCATCAGAGACATACCGTCCGGCCTCTGGCCATCGCCGCGAGCGAGACCGACTGGTTCCAGCACAGCAGGCACGCCGGCGCTGACCAGAGCCCGGCGTATCAAGTCATTCATGGAGGAATGACGTCATATACGGCCCGCACTGCTGATGCAGGATAGACCATGGTCTACACGATGGTGGCACAATTTTTGTCTGTCTGTCTGTCTGTCTGTTTGTTCCGACTAACCTCTGAAACCCGATTTTCACTGGTAAGATAGCTGATGTAAAAAGGAGCAACTTAGGTTACGTAAACATTTTTTTGTTACTCCATCCATGTGGATGAAGTCGAGAGCACAGCTAGTTTATATAATATAATAGATAATAGATGATGCGCGCAACTCCGTCTGCGTACCTTAGAGAGAGAGTTGTTTCAGTAATGAAGTGAGTGAAGTGAGTAAGAGTAATTTAAAAATCGCAAAAACAAATATAAAAATCAGTTCGCTCAGTTCAACCGTTCCGTAGCGAGCCAACCACGCATCTGAGTTGTGGAGTTATTTTAACATTATGATATCTATCTCCTAAGATGTTGATTGAAATTAAGTGATGTCAAGTACGATTTCGTTTTCATTTAAATACTTGTGATTAATAGCCGTATTAAAAGTAGCCGCTGTGTTAAAAGCCATGGTGGCCGAGTGGTTCTAGTATGTTGCCTGCGACACAAAGATCGCAAGTTCGAATCCCGACTGTACCAATGAGTTTTTCTGACCTCAAGTCCAGTGATTAGTCACACCACGAGCTTTACTGTGAAGGAAAACATCGACAGGAAGCTTGCATACATGTGAGAAGCAATTCAAAGGCGTATGCATAGTCGTGCTTGAGTAACGGCGATGGATCTCTCTCCGCAGTAGGTATATTCTAATATTGATATGTTTAATTGGCTTGTAAATGAGTAATTTTACCTTCAACAGCTGACCTAGTTCCTGCCATACGGCCATTTACTTCAAACAGTAATCGTGTGTGCGTAGATACATAATTGTTTAACTAGTATCTAGCGTGCGATAACAGCAAAGATTTTAGTCCAAGTACTCAAATTCATAAACATGAATAGATTGGACATCGCTAATTGCAATGTTATGTTATACAAACCAAACCAATTATTCTCGCATAAATACATTACTAAGCTTTCAATAATGATTAAAGCAATTAAAATTAAAGCTAAGAGGTAGGGCATAACAGGGTTTTCCGTTCGAATTCAGACCTGCCCGACTGGGACAGGACCTCCACCTTAAAGAAGTCCGTAGCCAAATAACACAATTTACGGTGAATAAGGTCTCCAGTAATGAGCTGTTTGGGGTGTGTGAGAGGATTGATATATTGTGTTGGCAGCAGAGGGATTAGTCCTATTATGCTGCCACCGCAGAATAACTCTCTGAACATAGAGTGGTAGCGCGCAAGTGATACTTCGGTATCATTAGCGTGAATAGACTATGGTAACCGTTTCCCATCAGATGGACCGTATGCTTGAATGGCACTCTAGCTGTATAAAAAACTCAACTAATAAATTATTACATCCTCACGCCTTCCCACAAGGGTCCCCGAAGGGGTAAGCAGAGGTGTATAGGTAATACCCACACACCCACTTTCTGCCTTCTTCTGGTGGCCGTGGTTCGAATAGTTGCCTACGACACAAAGATCGCAAGTTCAAATCCTTCCCGACTAATCACTGTACTTTAGTTCAGAAAAACTCGTTGGTACAGTCGGGATTCGACTTGCGATCTTTGTGTCGCAGGGAACTACTCGAAGCGCGCGTCGTAGCGTCGTAGTATAGATTTCAAGTTCATTCCGCCTTATTCGCCTCATTTTGGTGGCTTGTGGGAGGCAGGGGTTAAGTCATGCAAGTATCATCTGCATCGAGTAGGTAACGCGAACCTCACTTATGAGGAATATTCCACTTTATTAGCCCAAATTGAAGCTGTCCTTAACTCCAGACCCATGTATCCAATGTCCACCGACTCCAGTGACTTTCTTCCTCTCACACCTGCCCATTTCCTGATTGGCTGACCGCTCGTCGCACTCGCTTGCGCCGACCTCACACCTGCGAGCACATGAATCCTGGACCGCTCCGAGCGCATCGAGCAAATGAGGCAGAACTTCTGGAAGCGCTGGTCTATCGAGTACTTCGCAGAGCTGCAGACCAGAACGAAATGGCAGACCAACAAGGACACCATAGCACCCAACATTTTGGTGCTCATAAGAGAGGACCACTTACCCCCATTGAGATGGCGCCTGGGAAGAGTTCTACGCACATTTACTGGCAAAGACGGACTTGCACGAGTAGCCGACATCAAAACGGCTAACGGAGTTATACAGAGATCGTACCCAAAACTCTGTCCACTTTTTAAAGAATACGGAGAATAATTTTACATCTTCATTGGAGGCAGTTGCTCCAAGGCGGGGGGCATGTCTAAGCGTCTACCTATCTATATGTCTACACTACACTCTCAATGCGTCATTACCACCACTACGGCACTTAACCCAGGGGAAGGGTTGGTGGCGCAGCGACCTCATGCACGGCCAGCGGCATCCCATCATTCGCCTTGACCGCTTCACACGAGAAAACACGTCCTTGTAACAGTGCTCACTTAAACTCATTATATTGCTATCGAAGAAGACCATCTTTAATTTAAACGCCTCAACACACATCACATCATATATTATACACCCCTCTTTCAGGATGTTGTCATTTTGGTACGCTTGGAGCTATTTGTGGTTTTATTTTATCGTTTCAAAGATAACTTCGCAACACCCGACAACTTCTAGAAGACAACTGTTCTATTTTCTTTCTGCGACAGCTTGTAATTACTATATTATTATGGTTAAATCGATATCTCATGATCATTAGCTTAGCTGTGTTAACCTCACGTTAACGTTAAGTTAGTTCATTAATTAGGTTAGCTAAGCCGTGGTGGCCGAGTGGTTCGAGCAGTTGCCTGCGACACAAAGATCGGAAGTGTACCAATGAGTTATTCTGAACTTAAGTACAGTGATTAGTCACACCACGAGCTTTACGGTGAAGGAAGACATCGAGAGGAAACCTGCACACGTCTGAGAAGAAATTTAAAGGCGTATGCATAGTCGTGCATGAGTAACTACCTCACTTTGTTAACACGTGATGCATTAACAAACATACATAGATACATACATTCGGGATTGTTTTTTATAACGAGTTAATATCAGGAATTACTAAGAAGCCCATATATACTAGCGGTCCGTCCCGGCTTTGCACGGGTGAACATAAGTTTTTTTTATATAAAATAAAATGTAGCCTATTGACATAGGCTCAGGGTGAATGTAGCTTTCCAATGGGGAAAGAATTTTTCAAATCGGCCCAGTAGTTTCGGAGCCTATTCAATACAAACATACTTACATACAAATATCTCCTCTATATAATATTAGTATAGAGATATATATATATATATATGTATATATATAGTAATAATACTAAGTTCCCCTTGCTAGTAAGGATCGACACCGCGACTTTTAGATCCATAGGCAGAACCACTGAGCACTCAACTATTAGGTCTGTGTGTTGCCAACTGCTGTCTGTACATTTGATAAACTTATTGAAAAACGAATATGGGGTATCTGATTTGAGTCGGCGTGGTGATATTGAGGTATGTAAAAATGAAAAACACGATTTATAGATTATACAATATGATTTATTTACTGAAATATAAAAATTAAACACTGAGAAGATGGTAATGTGGCAACTGAACACGATATAGGGTTTTAAGGCGATTATAAAGCATGATTATTACAATGTTAAAAGCACACGGTCAGGTTACAACAAGTAAAAACAAAGTATCAATTTAATAAAGATAATGAAATTGCCGACTCATTGGAATAATACGAGTATAAACGTGCATTTTAAAATTTTTAAGTTTCGTATAACTTCGTCGTGTTTCGATTTATATTTCAAATAAAATATTTTTCTACCCGCAAGCACTGTTTTTTTTACTATAGCACTATTGATCTTAGCTGTCAGTTTATTAAATTTTGTTTTCATTTAATCCGTACATATACAATGCAGTTAGATGCAACTTGTTGGTGCTATAGTTATTGGGCGCTAAATTATAGTGCGCCGTATTAATAAGAAGGTTTTTGAGCTCATTACATGAGCATATAAATTGTATAATATTTCGAAATAGCTTAAAAGTACTCAAGTAACACAGTTTGATAACAATTTAAGTTCCAACTTTAAGTAATAAAACACCTGCAGTGTGCATGCACCATTAGCAGTTTTAGTATTTCCGATAAAAATAAGTAACCATTACACGGCACCTACAAGCCTATTTACAAAAGTCTATTGGCCAATGAAAACAAAAAACACACAGAATTTTAACAAAAAACTTTTTGGTTCAAACATAGCAAATAGTAACAAGACAAAACAAAACGTCGGTACTTGAGATTGGTTCCCGTTATTATAATCAATACGCTTAAAATAATACAACAATAGAATAAACTTTGAATATACACCCCAGCCATTAATAATAAAATGTTACAAGGAGAAGCTAAATATGGCCAAAGACCAACATTAGTATATGATTATATTTGTATGAAAGACACATCGCTTTGCGCTGAGCATAAACATCGAGATATCGACTATCGCTGCCGTCACAGTTCGCAAAACTAGCAAGACAATCGCTGGCGTAAGTTCCCTGGCTGGCACCGAGTATAAACTACCACTGGTGGTAGCACGGATACATTGATAGACGTAATACCACCAGTGGTATTTCAAGGTTCCAGGGAACTTAGGCACTGCCGCGCGCCGAGTGCAATGAGATATGTCCTTACCGATCTTAGATTTGAGAATGAGAGCGTCCGTGTGTTTAGGCGGGTTGGGATCGTCGGTCGTGGATCCTCATGTGACGGGTGATCATGTCGCGCCGGCACGCGGAGTAGCTGCAAGTGGAACACGTGTACGGCTTCTCGCCTGTGTGCGTGCGCAGGTGAGTGGCTAGGTGGTCTGACCGGGAGAAGACGTTGTTGCAGGAGGTGCATGAGTACGGCTTAAGGCCGGTGTGCAAGCGTGCGTGTCTCGTCAGCATGTCGGAGCGCGCGAACCTACGCCCGCACACGTCACATTCGTAGGCCCGCGTCGCTTCCTGTGCGCGGGTGCGGTGCCTCGAAGCCACGTGCTTGGCCAGCCTGTCGGGCGACGTGAACGATTGCCCGCATTTGTCGCAAGCGAATTTCTCCTCAGCCGGTGGTTCCGCTTTCATGGACAAATCGAGCGGCTCATCTCTGGGGGCAGCCTGGGTGGATGCGGTCTGCGTTTCGAGGATCAGCCAGCGCGGGAGTGAGTACTGGTTGTGGTTGCGCAGCTGGACAGATAGTCTTTCCAGGAGTTGTGAGAGCCGTCGCCGCTTCAGCAGGTGGCCCGGGCTGTAGGCGGGGTCCGCCATACTAGCCTGGCCGCTGACTTCGCCGAGAACCGGCGCTGCGTATACCCCTCTCCAGCCTGATTGAACAAAATAAAATTCATACATTTAATGCTGAATTCATAATTCACATTGTACGTGAAAAATCGCAACTCGGTATGAGAAGGCCGGTAAAACCTTCATGCTCCTAGCATCACAGTAACCATCAATGTTCAGTTCTTTTAGTGGTTTCTAGCAAGACTACGTTGCTAACACGCCTTATTAATATGTTACATTGTATTTTTAGCCGACTTCAACAAAAAGAGTTTATTTGTAACTTTGAAAATGCCAATGAGAACAAATAACCACGGGCTGGTTGATGGAAAGTCATCCCCGTTACCAAGCCATCCATACGATTGCGTAGTAGGTGAGTATCGCGTCATAACACCATATAAATAATTAATCATATGAAGAATAATTTAAAAAAATACAATTGCAGAGAAGCTTGCAGCACCGGTTCATAGCAACTTCAATGTATTGGCCTGTCCTTTTGAAATTGTCTCAAGAAGCGTGAGTTCCGGTAACTTTTGTTACTTAACCAATGAGGGGCAAGACACAACACAGCTACGGATAACCCCGTTATCGAACCTTCTCGGCTCAAGGCGTTGTTGATCCTAGAGCTAGGGGTCCTAGACCGGCCTAGTCGATATTTTTTGTAAATTGAAGAGCTTGTCCTGAATATAGGATGGGATCACAGCTATTTGATGCTAAAGTAAGCTCATAAGGTATATTCTTCAATCACTTGCAATTTTGAGACCTTTATTTCAAACTACGGAACCCACGGCAACAAAGATGCAAGACAAGAATATACCCCGTCTCATATTTAATAAGGAACTAGGAATTCCAAATGAAGTTTTCCATTGATATTAAGCAAACGTGATGTTATTTTAGGAGTTGTATGTATGTAAACGATATCGTAATTACGTAATTTCCTGCACTGTATCCCTTAATGCATACATAAGCCTTTATTCAGTATACGGTGTCAGCACAGCGCGTGCTAATTCCTAATATATCTTAACAGCTATTGAATTAAGTCGATAGTTGACCGCAAAGAAAACATTAGACAAAGCCGATGACAACGGCTTCGGCTTTTCATGATGTGCTTACTTCAATTAACCCGAATTTAAACTTTGTATGGTTGTTATAGAGTTTAAAATAGCTGGTTGGATATTTACCGGTGCCTGTTTCGTGTAATTCAACGCTCAAATTCAAACCCAGAACAGGTAGCCATTTGCCCCCGTAAGGTAGAATGAGGTAGCATGTAGTGAATGGTTGTTAGCGGTTTTTTTGACACCCATATTCCAATCGGTAGTACGGAGGCCTGTTCTAAGACAGGTGATGCGCTTTTTTGCCCCTTATCTATCAATAACATAGCAAACACTGATAAGTATTGCACCTTTTCAGCGCATCTGTCCATCTTGGGGAGACCCTTATCCCTTGCCGGTGATTGGCAAATCGCGACGAATTTGGAACCAATCGGAGCCGTTTCTCACGACCCCCTAAGGTTATAAGCCTGGCATTACATGGGCACGGGCTCCTAGCTTGTTGGATTCAGCTTGCATATGTAACGTAACGCCTCTCGCAGTTCGTATGGAGAGGCGTTACGGATAACGTAAGGGGAGGGTTGAGTCCGTTACGACGAACAATTTTTTTTTCTTGATGATGCGCCGTTTGTCTCCGCCTAGATTTAAATGAAATTTTATTTTAAACTGTGTAGATCTACGTCTGAGGGCAAAATTGACGGAGGTTATTAATTGATACTTTGTACTTTTATACATTCCAATTAATTTAATAAGCTCTCGCTGTAAAGAGGTTGCATTCATTTCAGGATTTATTCAAAATATTTCAGTACCTAACCTACCTATTCATTAAAGTTGGAATACTTCTTAACTCCAGAACGACAGTGGGTATGCGAATCATAAGGACTAATTTATGGACAGTCGAGTAAAATTTTTCTATTTTATTGAAGTAATATTTCCATACTATTTAATGATTTACACTCTATTTCATTTGATGAGGAGCGGATCAATTTTTTTTTTAGATACGCTAGTTGGATACCTTATAAACGTAATATATATTAAATATGAAATTGCCGATATTTCGTTTTGAATAAGTATGTCGGAGTAGAAAATGCACACTTCAACTGGTGTACGAAAAAAAATTTTATAAAATGTTTTAAATAGGCAGTCTCACACAGCACCGTAATGTGGCGATCCTTAACCTAAAGGATATCCGTTGAAATATTACTTCATTGTGTTGCCATACACTATGATGACCGCTGGTATTCAAGATTCTATTCAATAAGTAACTACATAATTTCATCATTGCTTTGCTCGTATTGCAAAATATTCTCTAACGCAATATTACTTCGCCTACAAGCACTGCGTGCGAATAGTAATGGATCCTAATTTAAATACCTATGCACCTTGCATAAGGTTTTAGTCACCATCTTGTATTGATTACAAGTTTAGAACCAAGGCCTAGTCTTAAATGCAGTTGCAACGTGTGTCAAACAACTTAAAGGTCGAACGTTCGAATCATAAAAAATTATACGTACATGATTAGTGCGGTCCCGTCTGCGATTTTCTTTTACTAAGAAGTGGGTTCTTGCGAAACGATCACAATATAGCGTTTATCAGTCGATGCACTGTGTTTTAGCACGAAACGCGAGGTGCGTAGTGAACGGTACGTAAGGTCGTTGGGTCAGGCGTCCGTCGACCGGTATTGCCGCCCCCGCACCTTGCACGGGAACATTTTTTGACAACCGTGCCGTTTACAGCACGTCCGTTCGATGCGAGTGAAGCAGTCGACTGACCCGATCTGCGCCCGCGCAACTACCAGTACAACCACCAACCTCGCGCGGGAACACCAATGCATCCATGCGTGCTGCGTGGTCTGCGTGCGTGCGTAAGTAGGCACCTAAATGGGTACAGTGCTTACCTGACACGCCTAAGCATACCAATTGATTATGTCCCAACAGCCTAACTTTACGTCGAAGACTACTGGGCTAATTTACCCTACGCTACTCCACGGCTGAGCCGACACGGCCACCTCTCGCTTTACCACCAGGTTTGCTTCAGATTCTCGCCTTCCTTGAAGTTACTTAAGATTTTTCCTAGACTGCTTATTCAAGGTCCTAATATGGTTCAATTACGGAGACTTTTTTTGAAAATTAAAAAGACAGACATGGATGTATATAACATATGTAGCGAAGTGAGTTGACTCCAACTCATGCCAACCTCTTACGTGGCAATCAATACACGAGCAGCCTGATGGTATCCGGTTACCATTGTTTGCAACACCACGCATTGGAGCACTATTAGGGAAAAAAATTGGTTTTTGATTTTCATTGGTACGTTTTTAAATTTTTTTAATTAAAGAGTTATATAACGGTCTTTTGTTGATTGTTGCCAAGAAAAAAAGTAAAAAGCCATATTACTAGGAAGTAAATAAGGAATACTTTAGTGCATATATAGGGTACATAGGTGCTAGCTAGGAGATCAGCATTCAGCATTACAAAGCCGTGTTACTTTTCCCTAGAAATTTCCACTCAATTTTATATTCATAACATGTTAGTGATTTCATTTGTCTATCGGTATACACGTTATAACTGGATAGGTACTAAATGCTTATATTATACGGTCGGTACCATAAAGTGCTGCAATCATTTTCAAATGAGCGAAAGGGACGGATGTATGGAAAAAGTACTGAGCCTTCCAAGGCAACGTGCACCCGGTTCAAATATGGAACGTAATATTTAGCAAGTTATATTTTAGAACACACACCTGTATGATTGTTCGAATACCATAAATAAGAACGCATAATATTTTTCAGTGATTATTCCATAGCATAGATGAAAGCTCTGTCGATTCAGCTCGCGAAATAATGCTTTCGCTATTCGCAGCGATTTCATACGCTTATAATTTGATTTGATTGGTAGGTGTATATATATCCTCACGCCTTCCCACAAGGGTCCGCGAAGGGGTAGGCAGAGGTGTATAGGTAATACCCACACACCCACATTCCGCCAGAGGTATATTGGTAGGTTTTCTTTTATTAAATGTAACAGTTTCTTTGTGTTCATCCAGACAATAACCAATTACTGTGCCAAGTTTCATCCGAATCCGTTAAGCCGTTTGGCGTGGTTGAGTTGACAAACATTATTTATCGACCTACCAACCTTTGATAAAACGTTTAGGGTCGGCGGCGGTGACCGCTTACCACATGCTTATTTGCCACCCCAGTGGTATAAAATAAAATGAAAAAAAAGTTGATATGAATGCAAGTATTTAGAATGTATGTTTCGTTTAATTTCAATTTTTTCTTAATCAAACTCAAACTCTTATTAATCAACGTACAGGTTACAGGGAACACTTATTGAACGTCACATAACTAACTGTTGACATGCCGTGCCGTGGTGAAATTCCTCGACAGGTACACACGTGACCGTGTTAGGCAGGTCAGCGCAGCAGTGACTTGCCTACCGATAAAGCGAACCAGCACAAAAGCTATCATGGCATACAAAACACGTCTACTGATATGCAGTGTGTAGGATTTTTCAACTCGAGTACGTGTTAACGAGTTTGGCACTCAATTTCTATTGAAACCTGAGAAAAGTTGATGGCGACAACGCCGCGGCCGTTGAGCCAAGGACATGCAACGAGAAACTAATTTAACTTCAAAATGTTCACAATAGTCCAGTGTACAATAGTGAATAATATTAAGCCTTTATTTTAATGTTTTATTAAATTTTATTTTGCGGTAAATTATTCCGTTTAAGTAAATTCAACTCGTACCTACCTGTGTTCGCTGAAAACACTTTTTAATAGGATTTTCAACATTTTAGAAAATACGTTTTGTTTTCGTAACTACTATTATTATCTATATAGATATCACATAGGACCAACTTCACGTTTCTTCTTAATAATAATTAGGACCCAATTTTCCCATCGGAGATGTATCTGAGTGCCAACGTGACAGATTGCGAGCCTGTCGTTTCTTAAGCACTACTATAATACTATATAGGTACATACTTAGATACGTCTTCAAGTTTCTTTTCAACGTAATCAGGTTTCATTTCAATATTTTCAGTCACCGTAATGCTCGTGTTGTGATTAATCTCTGTACTTAGTTCGGAAAAGCTCTGTAGACAGCTGGGATTCGAATTTACGATCTAAGGATTTCAGTTAAGTTCTCGAACCACTCGGCCACTACGGGTCTAGTATGTAGATGTAGAATATAAGAGTTTGTAAGTATTGCCGGTCTGGTAGCTAGAGTTTGTTCACTAAAATAAAGTTCGTCGGTTGGATCCTAGATAAGGATAGGCAATTATGAGATGAACACGAGAATTTCTACATGATGTACATATTTATAATATGTTCATCATTAATATAAATAAAATAATAATAAATAATATTCTCACGTCTTCCCACAAGGGTCCTCGAAGAGGTAGGCAGAGGTGTATAGGTAATACCCTGTTTCCGCCAGAGGTATATTAGGTGCCAACGTGACAGATGACGAGTCCATCGCCGTTACTCAAGCACGACTATTACATACGCCTTTGAATTACTTCTCAGACGTATGCAGGTTTCCTCTCGATGTTTTCCTTCACCCTAAAGCTCGTGGTGTGACTAATCACTGTACTTAAGTATATTTATGTAATTATGTATAAATATGTCTTTTGTCGGTTCTAAAAGTTTGCTTTGGATTAGGTTAAGCAATTTGGAAATTATTGAAGTGTATGAATAAATAAAAATACGAAATAGCAAATTATTATATTATTGGATCTCGGGTGGCCGAGTGATAGTCGCCAGCCACGCTGAGGTTGCAAGTTTCAACCTCAGAGGTCGGTACCTACATACGAGCTTTTTCTTAACTTAAGTAAGTGCTTTTTGCTGGTGGTAAATGGTATTTAAGAAGAAATTCTAAGATTTGTCAGTACATGTACCTAAATTTCCCGTCTCCCAACGCCACTAGTTTTGCGAATCTTCATTTAGATTCGATCTCAGATAGAGTGATTTAGAGTGATAACGATGGTTTAATGGACTTATTGTTTAGTGAAGCTCCTGACTACGACGCTTGAGGTCGCGGATTCGATTTCGCTGACAAGCTATTTGTGTGATGACCATGAGTATTTGTACCTTAGTCTTAGATATCATTTGTATTTACATACATATCTTCCCATATAGATGTGCCACAGTACAAGATTTGCCTAATTTGGGGCTGTCATTTTGTGTAGACTAGTTCCAATGCATTAATGTAATATAAATTCCAACAATTAATGAATATAGTATTAATTATATAATAATATAATATAATATAAATAATATAATATATTATTATTATTATTATTATTATGTAATATAAATTCCAACAATTAATTAATATAGTATTAATTAATTGTTGAAAATTTAAACTCTGGGACCTTGGTGTCCTGATGCTCACCATCTTTTTAAAGAGGCCTCGCGCCGTCTTCACGACCTCTTGTGACAGGCGGTCTGTAACATATCTCGCTCAGAGAATCAACATTGCATTGCTACCCACTATGGCAATGGTGCTAGCGTTCTTGGCACTTTGCCGGGGATTCCCATTTGGGTCAATGATTTTATCTGTAAGCTAGTTATACAACAGCCTTTTATAAATACTCTTTAATGTTATTATTGTGTTTTTTTTTAGTCAGTCGAGCGTTGGATGTCATCGAAAATCTTATTTTACAAAAATTCAACGTAGCAATGGGTCGCTAGTAAAAATTCATTAGTATACGTAAGCTACAAAATAAGTGTCAACCGGGGTTTGAACCTCCAAAATTTACTTTGCGACTTCTTAAGCCACTCGGCCACTTTGAACAAGCAGTGGTGGTCTCTGCTTGTTCAAAGTACATTCATTTTTTTTTTATTCATTTATACATAATTAGTACGGCAAATAATCCAATTACACTAATTAGTAATTATAAGAACCTCATTCATACACTCTTCTCACAATACTCCATACATGCCGCAATGAAAGCCTTCCATCCGTCCGCAAACACGTCACAGTCAGGGTTGGACTCCAAGAGGGCATTGAGTACAGTGGTACAGGGGAGTGTGCACGTGATACTGTGCGATGTGTGCCCACTGCGAACAGTCTGTGGCTCCTGGCGCGTGTGTATTTATCAGGCATACATACATACATATCATCACGACAAGTCCCTAACGGGGTAGGCAAAGGGTAAAGAGCGCCAGTTCTCTCTAGACTTACATACCTCTTTCGCTTCGTCCACATTCATAAGTCTCTTCATACATGCTCGTCGGTTTCGACTACTCTTAACGTTCCCGTCCTTGAGAATCCGATCGATATGATCCAGGTGGAACGTGGCCTTCCTCTTCCTCTTCTTGCACACACTTTTGTATATCTGTTTCGTCAATCTTTCTTCACTCATCCTTTCTATGTGTCCAAACCAACGTAACGTGCCTTTCTTCATCTTTACAATCACGCCCTCATTCACGCCAGTGGATTTGCGAATCTCTTCATTGCGGATTCGATCTATATCGATTGTTCAAATTACCTACATACATATATAAAGCGCTTCTTACTGATATTATGAATTATGCGAAAATTTGTGAGGTATGTTTATCTATTGTTTTTCCTCGTGAAAACTCCAAATCAGAATTTGATGAAGTTCGGCACAAAGATAGATTATAAGCTAGGGTAATACGCAGCAAAAATATATACAAATTAATTGTTATTTAAAACAGCTGTCTACAGCTGTATAATTATCCTCACGCCTTCCCATAAGGGGTAGGCAGAGATGTATAGACAGTACCCACACACCCACGTCTAAGTTATAAGGTGGCGTGTAATATTGCCTTGGACTGGAATATCTCTAGTGTGGGCGCGACATTAATTGATTGACCTATCAACTAAGATTAAAAGTCAAGAGAATAGACAAGAGTGTGTGTGATGCCGGCGGTTTCCTTGGCACCCTTCCGCGGCATGGACGAATAAGTGATCGCCTGATAGGGTCCGACGGTCGTAAGCGAGTTTATCACTGGTTGGGACAAACAACTTGTAGCGTCGAGCCAATTTAGTGTTTAATATTGCAATGATTAACTGGCTATTTAAATACTAATATGGGATTGAAACATTAACTTGAAATCGGCGAGTGGAAACATCGAGAGACTAACATGCCTATCGCAAGCTTAGTAGCCTAGCAGAGAACTGGCGCTCTACTCTCTCTGCTTAATCCTTGTGGGTCTCGTCGTGACGATTAGTTTGAATAAAGAACAAAGTATCTTATGCCAGTTCTTACAATTATAAGATCAAGGCGTTAACTGCATGGTTGTAGGGGTAATTGTTTTAAAACGTATGTAATAGGGGTGTTAAAAATTACTTGGGGATCAACTGGCACTCTACTCTCTCTGCCTAAGGAATCCGCGTGATATGTATGTATCTAAGTGGAATCGTTTACCAGTGTACTTAAGTTCAGGATACTCTTTGGTACAATCGGGATTCGTGCTTGCAATACTTAGAATGCAAGCGACTACTCGAACCACTTGGCCACCACGGCTCAAATGCACAAGAATGTATGTCTAGGTAATCTAGATTGTCTAGATGATGATTGCACGCCATCATAATTATAGAAGAAATTAATGAATAAATAAAAACGTTATCCAGTTTTTAACTTCATTTTTTTTTAATTTTTTTTGCATTGCTATCCAGCGTGGCAATGCTGCTGGTCTTCTTGGCACGTTGCCTCGGGATACCGATTTGGGACATATACTTTATATGTAAGTTGTTAGTTTCAACTGTTCTTTGTAAATCTTGTTAATTGTTGAAAATAATGAAATATAATATAAATAAAAAATACATATATATATACATTTTTTATGTTACCACCTCTTTCGTCAATAGCGTTTAACTAGTACTATATGCTTTGGCATTGAGCCCATCAAGAAAGTACTTAAATTGTGCATAAACGATACTTAAATAATCAAAACATAGGTCACTGCATCAAATATATAAGTGACGATAATATAATTTAAAAGATTTCCTCTTAATCTAGTATTTAGTACAATACAGTTTAGGCCAAAATCCTACAAAACAACATTGCGTAGCTTAAAATATCCAAGTGCTGCAAATGGCGGAAAGCGACTTTGTTTTGTGCACTACAGAGAAAGGAAAAGAATAAAAAAAGGTCTATACAATTTAGGAAGTTCAGATACACAAAAATAATAATAATTTATTTCAGATTAATTTCCATATTTGTTAGAAATGTAAGTAAATGTAAATTTATTGCTATGTTGGTAACATTGTATTGAATTTAGAAACCTACATCAGTTTAAATACATATGGGTACTAGGTGCATTAAACCCGTTACAGTGTATACTGGTCCAGTGCCCCTGGGACTTGTTGATAGATAGCCATCTATCAACAATTTACTAATTTAGTTGCCTAATAAAAATACCTATTTAGATTGTAGACAATGAAACCTCTCTGGTCCGTTTTTTCCACAAAGAAAGTCCTGAAAAGTTCTTACACGAATCATTTAATTTTCACCTTCACTTGAAACTTTACAGTTTAGAAAACTTTAAATGCAAATAGAAGCATATATTAACTAGTGAACTAACATCTTCACCATGAGCACAGCATCCAGCTATCATATCTTCATTATATAACTATAGGTATGTACATCGGTGAAATTTACATCGATGTTTATTCGCTTACCTGATAAGTCCATTCCGACGAATTCTGGCGCTCCGAAAGCCGATTCCATGAGTGCAACACTTTATTCAACCAGATGAAACTAAACTTAAAGTCACGAATACGGAAGCTTCTGCAGGGAGAGCGTCGCGACCCGACCCGCTACGTGCAGTGGTCTACTGCGTTGTGATTCAATCACGGCAGGGTTGGTAACTAGCAGCCCTCCGATATATTGCAGGCTAACTACTCCGGGCAGCTGTGAGACGCCGTGAGAAACGGGGGTGGCCCTCGGGGGAGCATCGCATCTGTCTTCCTTGTAGGTGTTCAAATTTGCATTAGCATTTTTTTTATATAATGACAATTATGTTTTTTTTTATTTCGTGTATCACAATGTTAAACGGCGAGTAATTGTGCTTAGTGATTTCGCCCGCGTAAAGTATATTTCATGTCTGCAATATAAATAACATTATACATATTCTTTCAGACCACAACGTTTCCTTATCTCACTATTTCTTATCCTGTTACTCAGTTTAACTCCTATCATACTTCTTAACATAAGTACAGTGATTAGTCACACCACGAGCTTTACGGTGAAGGAAAACATCGAGAGGAAACCTGCATACGTCTGAGAAGAAATTCAAAGGTGTATGTATAGTCGAGCTTGAGTAACGGCGATGGACTCGTCATCTCTCACGTTGGCACCTAATATACCTCTGGCGGAAAGTGGCGAGAGAGAAAGGCGAAAGTGGGTATTACCTATACACCTCTGCCTACCCCTTCGGGGACCCTCGTGGGAAGGCGTGAGGATATATTATATATTATTATATTATACTTAACTTGCAATTCAGTCAACAAACGATGTATCGTCATTACACTGGGTACTCAGCCTCTTTGCATCATATCAATCAGTGCAACTAAATTTGCACTGGGTGGAAGCTCTCAATGTTTTTTTATATTATTCTCAAGCTGAAAACATCCAAATTAGGGACGTCTTGAAAAAAGGTCAGGTCAAGAGTACCCTAAACCGAAGAGCATGTATCAAGAGAATAATGAAAGTGGACGAAGCGAAAGAAGTATGTAAGAATCGTAGCAAGTGGAAAGAAGTGGTCTCTGCCTACCCATACGGGAAAGAGGCGTGATTGTATGTATGTATGTATGAAAACATTACATACAATACAATATAATATTAGTTCGAATTCCAACTGTGCCAATGAGTTTTTCTGAACTTAAGTACAGTAATTAGTCACACCACGAGCTTGCGTACGTCTGAAAAGCAATTCAAAGGCGTATCTATGTATAGTCGTGCTTGAGTAACGGCGACGGTACGCACTTCACACCCTTCTTGAAGATAGTTCAAGAAGGGTGTGAAAAGATTCCTGCAGGATACCCCTGGTGTTGCAAGCGTCCATAGGCGGCGGTAACCGTTTACCATCAGGTGGACCGCATGCTTGTTTGCCACCCTTGTAGTATAAAAAAAATGTGTTTCATTAAATACAAAATGTATGTAGGTATACCTACAAATGTGTATAATAAAGGGGCAGAGGCACTACAAATCCGATAAAGTTTTTGTGACTTGTTCATTAAAGGCAAGACCATGTTAATTAAAGCAGTAATAGAAATTACAAATTACATCACGAAACCAAAACATTCCTTTGACGATATTTTCTCGGAAGAATCCTATTAAACGCACAACTTTCAAAATTGCTCTCAATAGATTCCTGACTTACAAGCGCGAACTTTTGAATTTGTTTTAAAACTACAAACAGGAATTACGACAGTATTTCAAGGGGGACGTTTGAAGCGCGGCGCTGTTTTTTTTTCTCTTTATTTAAGAAGTTCTGTCGCGCAGCAACTTATGCAACAGTGTGGTCACCTTGATGTAAAAAATATAAAAATCTACGCTAATATATGTAATTTCAATAAACCTTTTATTTAATTAAATTAGGTTTCGCCAAATAAAATAAAATACATGTATTTAGATTTCATTAAACTTTTATTTTACATAACACATGTAAAAAGTCTATTGTATTTCTCATCGTTACTGCCATACAAAAAGCTACCAGCTCTCCTAAAATTTGGTGTCATTCTGTATAATAGGTATACTAAATGAGTGACATTTTGGTAGAATGTTTGCATCCTTTTTCACGTTGGAACTTTACGGACCGTATGCTTGTTTGGCACTCTTGTGGTATTAAAAATAAATAACAATAAAGCTAATACCTACAACAGAATAACAAATAGACTACAATAATTGCGTTACTTGGTTGAATTATCCGCGGCTAGTGTGCTATCATTGTTGATCATCATATCAAGATGCACTAATAGCTGCAAAACAAAATTTAGTTGACTGAATGAAAGCACTTTATCATCCAATCTATCATCACGCCGAGTCTCTAATGGGTTAGGCAGAGAGTATAGAGCGCCAGTTCTCTTTAGACCATAAACCCCGTAATTCCTCATACAAAGGTGGCACTCTAAGGGTGTCCCCTAGGAGCTTATACTAGATACCGCGAGCGCGGCAATGTCCAAGACTTTCCCACGGGGTATGGAGCAAGTAATAATATTTAAACGGGGGTGCGTCGCGACACACCCGGCGCCGTTAGGATCGATGTACCGCTATTGTGATTTCCACCTTGTAAAGTCACCTAGGAATACCTTGGTGGAACGTTTAATTTCCAAAATAACGTGGTGAGACAAATTAAGCGCATGTCTATTGTTTTCCAACTGCGAAGGTTGGTTGACGGATTAAAAAAAACTTTTTTTCGTATTAATATAATAAGTTAATTAATATTTAATCGTAATTCTAAATGGTAAACGCGCAAAGAATACGCCAATAACTTTTTCATACCACGTACAAAGGTCCCCAAATGTGTTTAGAGAGGTGTAACAACACTCTGTTTTTATCAAAGATTTTAGGTGCTAACGTAACAGATGGTGGTGAGTCCAACGCAATATTTCAAGCACGACTACACATACGACTTTAAATTCTACTGAAACGTATACATACATATAAATATATATGGTATATTATAAAATGCCGAGGGTTTTCAAGCGAAACATTGAAGAAAATCATTGTATATATAGTCCCGCATACGTTTGAAAAATTCAAAAGACCAAGTCATGCAAGAGAAACGGCGACCAACTCACAATCTGTCGCGGTGGCACCTAAATACATCTCTGCGAAGAGGGTGGTGTTATCATCTCTATCTGCCCCTTGTAGTTAGAAATTGTCATTGTACACTGCCCCATGTTATCTGAGTTATGATTTCCCAAACGGGGTAGGCAGAGCGAATAGAGACCCAGTTCTCTCTAGACTTGCATACCTCTTTCGCTTCGTCTACATTCAATATTCTCTTCATATATGCCCGCCGGTTTTGAGCATTCTTGACGTTCCCATCTTTGAGTGGCCAATCGATTTGATCTAGGTAGTTGGAACATAGTCTTCCTCTCTTTGCGAGAAACGCTCACAAACTGTATAAACAAAATGTATAGTATTAGTAAGCAGGATGCAAAAGAACATACCTTACCAACGTGAGCGTCTTGGATTGGAGCCCGAATTCGGCGAGCACGTATGAAAGAGGTCAGTAAGCTTATAATGACCTGGCACTCTATTCTATCTAACTACCTCGCGAGAGACTCTTCTTTATATGTAGATAATCTTGAGCCGTGGTGGCCGACTGCACCAATGAGTATTTCTGAACAACTACAGTGATAAGTCACACCACGAGCTTTACGGTGAAGGAAAACATCGACAGGAAACCTACATACGTCTAAGAAGAAATTCAAAGCCGTATGTATAGTCGTGCTTGAGTAACGGCGATTGACTCACCATTTGTCAAGTTGGCACCTAAAATATATCTCTGGCGTAAAGTGGGTGTGTGGGTATACCTATACACCTCTGCCTACCCCTTCGCGGACCCTTGTGGGAAGGCGAGAGGGTATATAAATGTGGTACTTATTCTGAGTTTATTCATGAATTAGGGCACAGTTCAAACACACAAGATATGACCATTACTCCCTCCTACTGTGAGTTGAATTTAATCAATTTGAGCCTTATTCGAGCACTGTATGTGTTCTTGATTTGCTTGGCATTTGTATCATAAGGATGATATTAATGTGCAAAATAAGTGATTATTCCAGCGGATAGTAAGTACATAGGGTCTTTGAATGCAAACACGTGTGCATGCTGCCCCTAGCGACAGACGTTGTACCGTAACCCTACGTACCGTAAACGGGACCATTTTATCACTTCCTACGTACCTTTACCAATAGGCATATTAAGAAAGGGTTCTTGAAGTTATTTTTCGTATAGAAAGCTGCTATATGTCTAATTACCTAGCATATAACATTATGATATACCAGAAAATGCCGTGGAGGCCGAGTGGTTCGGCTGGGTGCCTGCAACACAAGAATTGCAAATTCGAATCCTGACAGTACCAATGAGTTTTTCTGAACTCTAAGTGAAGTGATTGGAGCTTTAAGGTGAAGGAAAACATCGAGAGGAAATCTTAATACGTTTCAGAAGAAATTTAAAGGCGTATATATAGTTGCGCTTGAGTAACGGCGACGGACTCGCCATCTGTCACGTTAGCACCTAAAATATATCTTTGGCGGAAAGTGGGTGTGTAGGTAGTACTTATACACCTCTGCCTATCCCTTCGAGGACCCTTGTGGGAAGGCGTGAGGATATCTATAATATCGCCTGCTTGCTGTGAATCTCTTCTCAGACGTATGCAGGTTTCCAGTCAATCT
>JACCPG010005103.1:0-13328 GCA_016069955.1 Drepana arcuata | reverse complement strand
CGAGAAAACGAAATGTAACGACAAGTGAATTGTTTAAAGCTCTCTAGTCTGCCAACACGAATGTGGAGTTTTAAATTTCCTTTGTGTTCTCAAACTGCATTGGACGCCTTTAAAAACATTAGGGTACCTTTTTCTAAAATTGCGAGTAACCGAATGCTTGCAAATAAAATAATAACAAAGTGCTATTTAAAGTATGGCAAACAGCAAAATCGTTTACTGTGATTCTGAAAGTACGCTTTAGAACTTTTTTCTTATAAATAATCCTTAGGAGCCAGTAGGTACTTGAATTTTGAAATAACCTTCAACTAACTTTAGGAATATTTTACCCAAAAGCGGATGACCCAAATCCGGATGGCATCAATGAAACCCGCAAATGTGGATATAATAATTGCATTTGTAGATCGTTGTCATCTGAAGTTAGGGTTTGACACACCGAAGTTTGCCAGTTGGGACTCAAATTAACAGGGGCATTAACAACCTTGCGTCCTGCGGATGTCCCGTGGGGCAAATATTTCATGGTTATGGTACAAGTCACTTCCCTTAATAGAGCACTATCATGACTGTATATGTTTTCATCTTTTTCTTCTCGTCAGAAGAAAAAAAGGTTTTCTTAAGAGAAAGCATTGCACGGGCTTTGAATCGGATGATAAACAATTTTCGATAGTTACCACGATCCGTATAGGACGCCAATAAATCGCTTATAAAAAAAGTCTACTGTCTAATTATTACATACATACATACATATAATCACGCCTCTTTCCCGTAGGGGTAGGCAGAGACCACTTCTTTCCACTTGCTACGATCTTTATATACTTATTTCGCTTCGTGAACTTTAGTTATTCTCTTCACACATGCTCTTCGGTTTAGGGTACTCTTGACGTGGCCTTTTTCAAGACGTCCCTAATTTGGTCTCGAAACATCAGCCTAGGTCTACCCCTTTCAATACTTTTATTCATGTTCGCCTTATGCATATTTTTGTCAATCGTTCTTCATTCATTCTCTCGACATGGCCAAACCATCTCAGCTAATTGTTACTAATGCAAATAAAAAAACAATTATGGAATATAATTTGCCTTGTCCTGAAACCTGAAATAACTTCTTTCAAGACTAGCCTAAGACAATCTCGTAATGGCAAAAACGAGAGTCCCTAATGAACACCTATTATAAGAATTCACTGATATCACGGTATTTTACTCTTTATAACATTAATCTTAATGGGATCACATTGTTATCTACTTAACTAACGACTTTTGCTTTAACATTAGCTGAGTTGCTTAAGTCTGGTTACTCAATTACTCTCTAGATTAAGTAAAGTTAAGTTTTTAGTTTCCTATACTAGTGAGATAACTAATCGCTGCCTTAATCTATTTTTTTTTATACTACAAGAGTGGCAAACAAGCATACGGCCCACCTGATGGGAAACGGTTACCGTAGCCTATTTACGCTCACGATACCTAAGTATTACTTGCGCGTTGCCACTCTGTGTTCGGAGAGTTATACTGTGTTGACAACATAATCAGTCTATCCCTCCCTAATCCCTCTGCTGCCAACACAATATAACAATCCCCCCCCAAGGAGCTCATTACTGGAAACCTCATTCACCGCGTAGGAACACAACACAATAAATTGTGTTATTTGGCTACGGACTTCTATAAGGTGGAGGTCCTGCCCCAGTCGGGCAGCTCCAAATTCGAACGGAGAATCCGTTATGCCCTACCTCTATTAATTATATCTAATGACAGAGTTGAAATATGTACTGAACAACTACAAATTATAGAGTTTATTAATATACGGAAAGTTTGTTCGTCCTAAGTAAATGATGCCACTCCACTGAATCGACAGCTCTGTAAATTATGTTGTTAAATAAACAGGGTTTCTAAATTTACGCAGGGTGTACACTTCACGAGAACAAAGTCGAATTGTAGCTACGGAAATTGAATTTCGTACATACTCCATTTGGGTTACATGTTGTGCGTCAACCCTACGTGGCGTGTTATAGACATGAGGGAAACACTGAATACCAATGATGGTATATTCAATACTTAACAATCCTTTATTAAATTTGTGTTACAATGTTTCTTTAAGGACAATATTGCATGTTTCTAATCCGGTATATGCTAATGCGTCTTTTAATGCTCAAGTAAACAGCTCACTAAATATATTTGCAGGTATGTATAATAAAAACAATATATATTACAATAAAGTGAAACACAATTATGCGATCGACTTAATGGTAAGCGGTTACTGCCGCCTATGGCTATTGTAAAACCAATGGTATCGCTTGCGTAGATTCCATGCCTGAGCAAAAATTAAAAGACGTATTTGAACTCATTTCTGAGAGAACGCGATAAACTCGCACCGTCACACATACCTTATATCAATACAGGTACCTAGCAAACATTGGATGCTATAAGAACCTTTCGGCATACTTGTTGGAAGGTGCCTTCGTGATATGATTACAACTTAAATGTATAAACTGGGATAGGAAAGTATCTGTAGAACGTTGATAGGCTCATAATCTGTAACGTTGGAACTCAAAAGAAAAATTTCCCTAACTTGTACCACACTAGCTCTACCGGAACTTCAGACAGTCAGGTATTATCAATGATAGGTATTTATAAACACATACCTAATATCGTCATCATCGGGGTGATGATCTGGTGGCAGGTCAAGTCGAAGATCGCCGAGCGCCCGCGCTGCGTGCCTTCTCCGCCTCTCATGCCACAACCTCCTTTGTTCCCTCTCGTTGTCTCTTTGCACTCCGAAAAAAGTTTGTGTCTCTCTCTTAAGATAATCTCTGACTGCCACTGTATGAACCCTTCGTAATCTAACTCCATCTTCGTGGTCGGGTTGCGGTACTGTTTCAGGCGGTGGCTGACAAGGGGCGGGTACTGGGGGCGCGGAGACCACACGTGGAGGTGACGTGGGCGCGGGGAGCGGCGCTGATGATCCGTTGGCAGGAGATGATGTTTGGCAAGCCAACTGCGGCGCCAACAATCCCGCACTTGTACGCCTGTTGACAAATATAATATACGTATTGTAAAGTTTCGGATAAAGTAGTTGGTCCCGAACAAAAACAATATTAAGATAATCAATTAAGATAAAAGAATCAGTCCACTTAGCCGCTAAAATAAGCCCTTGATTATTTTAAGGTTTTAGGTACATACTAGATATTAATATCTGTGTTTTTCAAGATTTTTCGAATCAAATGATTATTAGAATTTAATTCTGTTAGTAAGTAAATAGTTCCTATAACATAAAGAATAGTAAAGTAAAAAGTAAAATTAACATTTAAAAAATGGACCAGATAATGTTATAGTAGGCACATCAACTCGACCATATTTTCACAGTAATTCAGTACACGTTGAACCAAACATCAAAAATAAAACTATATGTATTTTTTTTAAAGCATAGTATTATTGGAAAATGGAGCAATTACAAGTCAACCCGCCAACGAGCGTCTATTACTGAGAAATGAAGAGCATCGGAATTCGTTATTCCGGCCAAGCTGTCATCGTCAAATTGGCAGATTGACTCCGTATTTCCGATTGCAATTCCAGTTGCAAATAGGTTTGGAATGATCGAACTCAATGAATACATTCAGTAGGTTTTAACATTCCTATTAATATTTCAGGATCAAACGCGTGTGAATAAGCAATTGGCTTACTGGGGTTGCGTGTTGGATTCCCGTGTTTCACAAATATGAGGCGTAAATTTGGAGTGGTCTTCGTACGGCTATAGTCAAGAAGAGCGTGATAATTTGTATCTGTGACTCATTAACATCACGATTTATTATCTGTGCACCATTCATTGTTAACATAAACTCATTTCAAGGGAATCTAATAATGTTTAAAACTTTTTAATATTTGTTTTATTGACAATTAACGTGCGAAAATCACGTAAGTAAACTGTAACAATATATTAACGAGAATAATTATTATCCATTGAGAACAATTTTAGTTTTTTTTTATATTTTTATTTATTTTTATGTTTTAAGATCAAATATACTTTGTAATGATGTATTCACGTGTCTATAGTAATTGCGTACAAAGTAGTAAGCTCGGTCGCGTAGTCACAGGTGCGAGTCTCGAGCCGGTAATAATTTGCACGCAGCGCAACCGGCACCTTAATCAAGATATAACACTGTAGTTAAGCAATGTCTTTGATAAATATACGTTATTATTGTGTCGTACAGACGCCGCCTGAGCTGAATAACGGATTATGGCTTTTTCCCTTACGTAAATATATTAATGTATAAACACCGAACGTGTATTTACAACTCGGGCGTACAAACGACTTACTATATGCACCATGACAGCGTACATTATTTTTCTCTGTCGCTCTTTAGCAAGTAAGCACTCATGAGGATGCATGAGCCGGAAGATACATAGGGGAGTTTTCAGGCTATTCATATACATTACCTAACTGGGTCAAGTATGATTTAAAAGATAAGAGATGAGTGTAACATATTTATTTCACGCCGTTTTTCGTAGTCATTTGTTTATTCCTACAAGTGTAAGCTGACCTGACTAATATGTATATATATATTGTCACTAAGATATATCTCTGGTCGAAAGTGGGCGGGTTCTAACTATACACCTCTGCCTACCTTCCTTCCCACTAGGGTCCCCGAAGGGGTAAGCAGAGGTGTAAGGTAATACCCAAACACCCACTTCCCACCAGAGATATATTTTAGGTGCCAACGTGACGTCTTATATCAAATACAATTTTTTTTTTAAATCGAATCACTTATTATTATTATCAATCACCATTACAAAACCTGGTTTGAGCGGAAATTGGGGAAAATCTGAATTTTAATAAAATTATCTGTCGCTTTTTAACATCTTATCATATCCCCTTACGAAACATTGGGTGTTGCATTGTTGACATTTTCTAATGAGGACAAATGAGTTTATGTATAGAACTTGGCAAGTTTAACTTTGAGAGTTTCAAAGCTATTTGTGTGACTTCTAAAAATATTTTCACATTGGCTTTTTGGAGTCACAGTTAAGTACATGCGCGGATTACATAGAGGATAACTTTGCACAATATACTCGTCACGTTTTGGATACTTCACATGAATATATTTCTCAGCGCATTGACTATCCGGCGAATACAAATGTTCCCAATCTGCAATAATAAAATATCTCTCACTCAAGCTAAGTAACAACTTTATTTAGATTGTTTAAGTAAGTGTTTATAAGTAAAAAGAAGTACATGCTTTTTAAACAAATACAATTTATGAGCGTTTCATGACTTTTTAAATAAGTTACAACTATCCGCTACATTACTGTAAGTGCAGTCTCTACTTACCGTAAAAAAAGATATCAATTAATTTATATTAATGTATTTAACCAAATTTTTGCACTTTTAAAGCCCTATCAAACATGTAGATTTATTTCTAAATTGTACAATGTTCAGTAATTTAGCAAGTGTTCAGTAGTTTCCTCACGTCTTCCGACCAATAATGCAGCTAGCTCGTCTCATCCGTTTCCCGCTGATTGCAATTCCTACCGCCCGGCTAGTATCTAGAGATATTGCAAGGAATTAAAAAAGACTTGTTCATATGACAATAAAATATATCACAACGTACTAGACCAGTTTTAAGCGGCGATGGACGTGCCATCTGCCACGTTGGTACCCAAAATATATCTCTGGGGCAAATTGGGTGTGTGAGTACTACCTACAAATCTCTGTGGTGTGTAGAAACACTCCCTCTTTCGGCCTGAGATATATCTAGGTGCCAACGTGTGGCGACAGGTGGCGAGACCATCGCCGTTTTCTTTCAAACGTATTCCTTGATGTTTCGTTTCACTGTAAAATTCGTTGTGTTAAAATAAAGTACATAGTTCAGAAAAAACTATTTGGTATGGTCAGGATTTTAACTTGCAAACATGTATATATAATTTTGAAACTATTACGAATATTAAATTTGCCGTGGTGGCCGAGTGGTTCGATTAGTTGCCTGCGACGCAAAGGTCGCAAGTTCGATTCCCGACTGTACCAATAATTTTTCTAAAATTGAGTACAGTGATTAGTCACACCACGAGCTACCCCTACCTACCCCTTCGGGGACCCTTGTGGGAAGGCGTGAGGATATATAACTATTATAATAATATTAAATTTACAGCATTATTGGTACTGGTAAAATCTTGTAAAATCTTAAAAGTTAAGGCCATCTGAAAACAAGTATCAATATTCTACGCACTTTGTGAGAAGCTATCCAAATTGATATACCAAAACATGTCATGGATCTTTGACCACAATTAAGCCAAACTTTGCGAATAAGGAAACAGGTTAATATCAAATCCAGCCTATATTAGTGAGCAATCTATTCCCTAAAGGCTCACCCTACTAATCTAAATTACTATATCCGTAATCTCCTTCGCCAGATAGCCTTCATCTCAAACTATGTGTACCACAATTATTCGATATAGCTAAACTATAATTAAAGTTTGAAACTGATCTTAGTTACCTATGAAGTAAAGTTTTGTTTTCAGAGAATTTCATTAAATTTAATGGATTCTTAAATTTAAAATGGCGAACAATAAATATTGTTATTCAATCAAGGCGTAGCTTAAAATATATATTAAAACATACATTTTATAAATATGTTTTTATAATTTTGCATGGCAATGTGTAGTCTTTTAGGTTCTTATTTAGATTCACCGAATATTATGGAAACCGCAACCTTACATATAAATATTTCTAATTACAGTTAAACGTTGCGAACAAACATTTGTTTATACTGGTCTTTTATTTGCGAAATATTAAGCACCGCTGAGCGATTAAATTATTAATTGAATAGGGATGTCAAAAATATTATTTAAAAATATTTTAGAATCTTATATTTCTTACAAAGAACCGTTTGTCTAATATTTATGAAAAAAAAAATAGTTTATAACCCACATCAATCAATCTGAAAGTCAGACATTTTTATCATGATTAAACGTGTGATAGAAAAAGCACGATTTCAATAATTCAAGAACTTTTATGTTACCCAACGGAAAACCCTAAAACGAGGTCTAGACAAATTAACACTATTTTTAAAAGCTCTACGTATTCTGTAGCTCGTAGCAGTATCGCACTACGATGCTACGGTGCTACGAGGCGTAGCTTCTCAGTAATTTGTAATGCACAGCACGAAACCAATAACTCAGTCCGACTGGGGTGGGAGCAACAAACGCGAGTATATATTAAAAGTACGCCGAGTAATTAACATCGCAATTTGCCATAATGCCTTTCAACTATACAAATACAAGCATCTTTGTTCGCAAAACACTAACGTTGAAACTTACTCTGGAACACTAAAATTGATGATGAAAACTGGTTTGGAATTTATGCTGTTTTCCGTTTTAGGATAGTTGGTCTGTGTTGAATCAAATGGACGCAAACTTTGCAGTTATTGCGTGTCGAGCTTTGCAACCGTTGGAACAATAATAAATCTTTTTTATCATAAGGTGGAACAGGAACATGCGACCACCTTGAAGGTATACGACTTACACACGTTACCACCCTAGGAAAAATGTTTGATCACCCTTCTTGAAGAACTGCATTCGTATTACATACAACTACATAACTTCGTCTTAGAATTTCTCCTCAAACGTTTGCAGATTTCCTCTCTGTGTTTTCCATCACAACAAAGTTCAAAATGGGACTAATCACTGTACTTAAGTTCAGAAAAACTCATTGGTCCTACAGTCCGGATTTGAACTTGCAATCTTTGTGATGAGGAAACTACTCGAACTACTCCGCCACCATGGCTCTGTGATGTAGTTTGGTTGTTTGGACAAGGTTTAAAACGAAATGAAAATTTTAGGTTTTATTTTTACTGAAAGGGCTTAGAATCGTCACACGATTAAGTGTATGTATGAAATAGGAATGTTTTAAAATAAAACCTATTTTAAATATTCTTCTTAAATATAGAGATTAAAATTATAAATAAATAATATTGTCTACCCTTTTATTTACAACTATAATAATTGAGAAGAGCGGGCAAAAGCAAACATTTAAATAATTAATGACATTTCATGCCTCAAATAAAGACGTACCTGCTACAACCGGTTTATAAATATAAACCGTTTACGTAGTAACGACCAGGTAGCGTCCAAACAGTTGTATTCGGTATTTAAATTAATTCCAAATCTGGAGGCCTACTCCACAATTTATTAATCAGTCTGTAATAAGTATATATAACTGTATCATGAATCTGGTAAAGTAGGCCTCCTCAATTTATCAATCGTTCTGAAATAAGAAAATATATCCGTATCACATGGCCTATTCACAATAGTACTGAAAACGGTAGGCAGAGAGGTGTGATTCAACTTCAACCCAAAGACATAATTTATGGTTGATACCGATACAGTTTACTAGAGTATTTTTGTTAGTAAACAGTCGAGCGACAGTAACCCGCTTTCCCACGGAAGAGATACCGGCGATAACGTGACCTCAGTTAAATTGCGCCGCCGCACGCTACGCCGAGAGTCTACAAGTGGAGCCACTCTAGAATTCTCAGGAAATATTTGCTTTTCAAGGCGGTATAATACGAAAGTAAATAATATTCCGTAATGTTGTTTTTTTCACCGACTCGACTGGTTAGCGGATTAACGGCATTAAGCGAATAAATCACTTGTGTTGTTGTTGTATTAAACGTGATTGTTGTGTGGTTTAATTGTCGCCTATAAAATTGGTTTCAAATCTCTATGGTGTTCCAAAAACATAAAATAATTCGACAAACGCTACCAGTTGCTTTACAGTGAACAATAATCAAAGCAAAGCAAACAATTTCTAAATATTCAAGTATTTGTTAAATACTAAGATAAACCTGTTTGATCATGATTACCTGAGTCAGGCACATATCCAGATAACCTTATAATACATGCTGTCACCAGCGATTTCGACCCCGCAACCCTTACCATAGAGAGTGTTACAATCGTTCCAAATATGGCCTGGGTTTATTACTTAGTAATGAATGGTAAGAGCTATTTCATGTGCAGGTATGTGCCGATATCATGTCTTAGTACATTAATCATTCAATGGCGAAGACGCCTTGTGAGGCCAGGCGCATCGCCCTCAACGTAAAATCTTCATGTCAAATAGGTGGAATTTCTGAGAAAGTTTGTCGATACATTTTCTTGGTAGTGCATTGTGAGCACTACCAAGAAAATGTAAAAGAAATTTTATTTTGCTTATCATTTTTTTTATCGTCATAGACACAATAGTATATCATAGATAAAATAGTCATCAAAGAACTTTATATATAATATGGCCAAGTGTTCCCAGTAGTAACTTGCTTGATAAAGATTGCAAGTTTGAACTCCGATCCGATACATACAAACCACGAGCTTTGCCGTGAAAAAAAAATATTGGGAGGAAACCTCTTTGTAACCTGAATATGTCACAGGCCAGAGTTAAGCTTACCAAAAATCACCAGTTAAGATATCTAAAATGTACCACATTCTATTTCCTATTCAGAAAGTCAGTTACATAATATCGATGATATTCTATAAGCGCCTTATATTATTTAATATCATTTATATCCTAGATTTTGATTTATAAATCTATAAATATAAATCTTTTATTTCGCAAATCTTTCATGTGAAGAATCAAAAAAATATTAACAAAGTCGTACAAAAATATCAATACATAATAAATGTCAGTTGTAATTAAAGCTTATAAATCTTAATCCACTGTGAATTTATAATGTTTCGGCATGTTTGCTATGCACATAAACAAATTCAGACACTTTTGCGAAATGCTTAAGTATAACATTTCACTCCGACATTCAACGAAATAGCCACAACAATGCATTTCCCGGGGAGAGTTTATGGCCCATTACCCTGATGTACGTATTATATGTTACTGTAAAGTGTAGGCACATACCGACCGATAAACTGGCTAACTTTAGGGTTGAAAGTTGACAATATTTTATTTTGACACCTTATGGGCCGTTCTTGTTAATTGCGCAAATAAAGTTTTAACACAAGCTGCCAGAATTGTTATTAACTTACTTACAATTTATGGAAATGCAATTATTATGCCTGTATAAGTTTGTGCCTTGCAATATAAATTTTGAGCCTCATTTGAATTAGATCCCTACAACGTAATGTTAATGTTAAGTTATTGTTAATTTTCATTTGCCGAATTAAGGTCGTATTAAACCTTTTTTTTATTAATGAGTCTGAACCACACTAGTTCTTACTCTATCGGTTCTAAATCTATGTTCTACGGTGAAGACATATAGGAAGAGATAATTTGAAAGTACACATAGTACACAGTAGTCACCTGTAAAATCAAGATTACAGGTTCTAACTCCAATAATATGTACAACATGCATACATATCATCACGTCGAGTCCCTAACGGGGTAGGCAGAGATAATAGAGTGCCAGTTCTCTTTAGTCTTACATACCTCTTCACTTCGTCCTCAGTCTCTTCATACATACTCGCCGGTTTCGAGTACTCTTGACGGTCCCGTCCTTAAGTGTCCGATCGAATTGATTAATAGGTAGTGGCAGCGTGGTCTTCCTCTGCCCCTTCTTGCACACAATTTCGCTTTGTATATCTGTTTGTGTCTATGTCCAAACCAACGTAACATGCCTTTCTTCATTTTTACAATCACATTCCCGTTCACGCCAGTTGTTTTGCGGATCCCTTCATTCCAGATTCGATCTAAGATCGTTCTCCACAAATTTTTCGAATGAATGAGATGGCATCTCAACTGCATTTTTGCTATTTTCATGCTTCCTCTGACATACACATGATTCGCTGCCGTACTATAAAGAGTGTTTTTTTTCTTTTTAGGCACATGTTAAGCACTTAAGTTAATACAATGATTTATCAAACCTTGAGATCCACAGGAATGGAAAATATAGTTAGAAAATAAGCGTTCAATTGAGAATATGTAGAGAAGGCTTAAAGAGGAGTGTAAAAATATTATGATTTCATTACATCTCATTACATTGAAGAGTACCATACGAAAGGAAGTTATAAATATTGTTTTATACAAATATCGCCATTTATTTGACGTAACAAACAAACATATATAATATAGATTTCCGTTTAACCAAACAGCAATAGGAACGCATGGCCGGGTAGTATTGTCAACGCACCCAACTGCTAGTCATTAATAAAATACAATATGAAAGTCACACACAAAATAGACCACAAAACTGAACCAAAACATGCCTGAACCAAGCTCTAACAGACAATGAAAGGTCAACAGCCGCTGAAACATAAACTCTAATTAGATCGTTCCCCGCTACATGCACCTACTTCGTACAAACAAACTAACAAACTGCACGCAGCACACATAAATTAGCACTAATGACAAACAACTCTAATGAACTGTAAATAATACCCGCATAGTAACTAAGTGAATGCGTCAAACGATTGCAATTGACGTTTGTGTTAACTGATATCTGAATTACTCGTATCTCGGCCGCCGTCGAATATAGAAGCCTACAAAATCATTCACACACACGCTTGGTCTGATGGCCTAAAACTTGCACGTAACTTGCAACTTGTTACGTGTATTTATAATGCCACCCACAGTACAAATAAATGTGTAATGCATAATTGTTATGTATTATTATTGCTATATATTGCGAATATATCCGACAGAGAATCAAAGTTATCGACATAGCTCAAAGAATTAGCAACTGAAGTGGCAGTGGGCCGGCCATATCTCGCGGAGAACCGACAACCGCTGGGGTAAACGTGTTCTTCAGTGGAGACCTCGACTAGGCAAACTTAGTGTAGGACGCCCTCCGACCAGGTGGGATGACGATTTGTGAAGGACTGCTGGCAGAAGCTGGATGCGGCAAGCTGAAGACACGGCGCTATGGCGCTCATTAGGGGAGGCCTATGTCCAGCAGTGGACTAAAGTGGGCTGATGATGATGATGATGATGATATATTAATAATGACTCTAGCTATGGCCCGCAATTTTACCCGCGCACTATTTTAACTATGCATATGGACTTGACTCTTGACTCTATCTATTGATAAACGCCGTATTAAAATGCTTTGAAGATTTCAACCTTTAAAGATTTCAACTTGAAAACAGCTGGAAGCGAAATTTTGTACTGTTTAAAAAGATTAGACTACTAACGATTAGAAGCTTAATCCCCGGCTTGTACGTAAGATCTATACGAAGCAAGTGAGAGGTAGGGCATGGAGGATTATTATATTGTGTTGGCAACAGACAGATTAGTCCCATTATGCTGCCGATATTGTATAACTCTCTTAGCATCATATAGGTACTTGTGTATCGTAAGCGTAAATAGACTATGGTATCAGGTGGGCCGTATGCTCGTTTGCCTCTTTTGTTGTATACAAAAAGTTAAGGAGATGTCGTCTAAGCCATACTAAAATATTATCAGCAGTGAGAGAAACTGTATATGTTTGAGAGGAAATACAAAGATGTAAGTCTCGCTCGCACTATCTTCAGTACTGAAATATACCGTCAGCGAAATAAGGTGAACAGGAACAGGTTAATATGGTGAACAGGAGATTTGTTGATAATGATAGTTTATTTTTCCTGTCACGATTGAACTAAGAGAACTTAATTACAACATAATAGATATAAACTACTACATACTTCGCTATTATTATACTCCTCCTCATCCTCACGCCTTCCCACAAGGGTCCCCGAAGGGGTAGGCAGAGGTGTATAGGTAACACCCGCACACCCACTTTCCGCCAGAGGTATAGTAGGTGCCAACGTGACAGAGGGTGTGTCCATCGCCGTTACTCAAGCACATACGCCTTTGAATTTATTCTCAGACGTATGCAGGTTTCCTCTCGATGTTTTCCTTCACCGTAAAGCTCGTGGTGTGACTAATCACTGTACTTAAGTTCAGAAAAACTCATTGGTACAGTCGGGATTCGAACTTGCGATCTTTGTGGCGCAGGCAACTGCTCGAACCACTCGGCCACCATGGCTTTTATTATTATAATATAGCTATTATATATGTATTATTATACTATAGCTTTAATATATGTAATTATAAAGAGCGGTGCCTCCTAAAACAGACATTCTTAGCTTAAAAGGAAACTGAGGCCGCTAGATAAAGAAAGATACATCTGAGTTATAAAATAAAAACGAATTTTTTTTTATTTCTCTCCTGAAATTCGTGGTTGAGCTGCATTATTTGCAGACTTTTGGCCAATCGAAAAATTGAGATGTAGACAATGTAGACATGAAAAGATTTAATAATGACAAAAATTACCTTTTTATTCATTGATTAACATTATCATGGTTTCTGAGTTCACGATCAACTGTAACACTAATGGCGTGATACCTCAAACTACTCCCATTAAAACCACT
>JACCPG010005102.1:0-11714 GCA_016069955.1 Drepana arcuata | reverse complement strand
AAACGCGGGGTTTTACATAATTACTATTATTATCCATCATTATGATAATATTTAAATGGATTAGATAAGGTCGTCTTGTCTTCATATAATTTGTTATTAAATTAAATATTATAAATAAAGGAAAAAGCCCTGGGAGCAGAGTGGTTCGAGTAGGTACCTAGTTGCAAGTTCGAATACCGCTTGTACCGACCAATGAGTTTTTCTGAACTTAAGTACAGTGATTAGTCACACCACGAGCTTTTCGGTGAGGCAAAACATCGAGAGGAAACCTGCATACGTTTGTGAAGAAATTCTAAGGTGTATGTATAGTCGTGCTTGAGTAACGGCGATGGACTCACCATCTGTCACGTTGGCATCTAAAATATATCTCTGGCGAAAAGTGGGTCCATTGAACTTTACGATGAGTGAAGACTGCATGAAATTCAAAGACGGTAAGAGATTTCGTGCTTATACCTCTGCCTAACCCTGCCTGTGTGCCATTAATCTAGGTATTAGACAAAGAATGTAGTAAGGTATTTCAAAAATTCAGGATAGCAAAAGCTTAGAAAGATAAAGATATATTAATAATAATAATAATAATATATCCTTTATTGTACAAACACACACATTTACAAAAACAAACAGAAATGACAAAGAAAAACATATAGTAGGCACAATAGGCGGCCTTATCGCAAAAGCGATTTCTACCAGGCAACCAGAGTAGAGAGAGATAAGAAACAGAGAAAGAAAAGGTATATTAAGTCTCTCTTCGAATAAAAATAAGATTAGGACTATTAAATACAACGATTACTTACTGTCTTCTTTTATTCATATTTAGATTCCCTTCCACGATCAGTGTTCCCACTATGAGCAGAAAATATTGAGAGCAATTAGCGGAGGGACTACTGTGTTTTTGTGAGAATCTTTCGCTTCATTCACATTCACCAATCTCTTCATACGTACGCCGGGTACATTGGTTTGATTTTTGGAAAGAAGTGTCTTCACTTCATCCACATTAATCGGTCTCTTCACCTAGGTATATAAATAAAAATGAATCACTAAAAGGTGCTAAGCGCAAAGCTCGAGAACGGCTGAACCGATTTGGCTGAATTTTTTGTTGTGTTTGATGAAGAGAAATACGTAAAAACATGAAGACAAAGATAAAAACAACAATTTTCTTTTCCCATACAAACCGCTCTATCCCCAGCTGTTAAATATTGGCTGAGAAATAAGGCACTACCTACTTGAATATATATTCCTAGGTATTTTTTTATATCTACAAAAAGTGGGATCGCCTCTATGCCTAAATTTTAAAATTAATGCTCTATGATGATTCTATACTTAAAATATATGATGAGGGTTAAAATTTGGGTCAAATCAAATCCTTTATTTTCAAATGTAACTTAAAATTAATCCCACTTTTACAACGAAATTCTAACGTCGAGTTACAAAGTCCTTCCTAACCAAACGCACTAATTTGCTTCAAACCCAGAAGCGCTATCCACGCCCCGTTCAACCCCCCCATTGGCTACCGACTACATTGTCACAAATGAACCATAAACCTATATCTGTCTTTCTCTAACGTACAGTAATCCAGCTCCCTATAAGGAGGTCTCTCCCTCGCACGCGGATAGATTATTGCCAAACAAATTACAGATGGTTCAACGTTTTACCAACGCTACATTTTTGTGGGTAATTTTAGGGTATTCTAATCTTTAACGTGACCATTGTAATGTAGACTTAATTATTTTAGCAATACGGTTTGTTTTTTATTGTTTTTGTAGTGTTACTTGTGCCCTTTTGAAGTCTTCCAAGTTAATATAATTTTTAACACAGTTTTTTGCCAAATGCAATAATGGGTAGGAACTGTATAATGGCGGCGGTTTTTTTTCATTCTGAAAACATTTCCTCGTGTTAATAATTATTGCTTATCAGATGTTAGATAAAGTACCGTTTTTACATAGTTTATTATGGCGAAGCGTCCCTCCGTCACTTTATTAAAAATGCACTGAATAATATCATTAAATACATGATGCATTAATGTACAAAAAAATGGGTTATTTCTCTTATTTTACACACACATCACATCGAAGTAGGGTAGGCAGAGAGAACAGTCAAGGCTCCCTAGGCAACATTATCTTCTCATACAGAAAAGAATATCTCTTTTATAAACATCAGATTTAGTGTCTGTTGGAACGGCATTGGATGAAATTTGGCAAAGAGATAGATTATGCTGCTGCTGCCGCTGGATGGACGCCTTCCCAGAAGGGTCTCCGAAGGGACTGGCCCTCTGCCAATCCCTTCATGTCTGTGCAAGTAGTAAATTGTTTCTATCCCTGTGCAAGTAGTACCTACACGTACACACCCATTTCAGAGATATATCTTATAGGTGCCAACGTATCAGATGGCGAGTCCATCGCCGTTACCCAAGCACGACATAACATAGGTACCTACATTAAAAAAATTACGTGTATGTCAATATGTCTGGAGGTCCTAAGTCATTCAACCATTGCTATATAGGGGAAGTTACCAGAGAATCACACATTCACTCTAACGCCTCGTTTCAACAAGTCTTTTAGAGTCATTATTTTTGTGCACGTAGGTATATAACACCACATCCAGGTAGTTGGAACGTGGTCTTCATCTGCCTCTTCTTTCGTATCTTTCTGTACCTTTCTGTTTCGTCAATCTTTCTTCACTCATCCTTTCTATATGTCCAAGCCTCGGTCACGCCAGTTGTTTTGCGAATCTCTTCATTGCGGATTCGACGAAGAGAATGCATCTCAACTGCATTTTTGCAGCATTCATTATTATCTTCTTTCAAGTAAGTATATTACATAGACACATACCTGTATAGCATCACGAGTTTTTCAGATGAAGTAAAGCTTCAGATCTCGAGACTTCCATGCAACCTTCACTTCATCTACATTCATCAGTCTCTACATTCTCGCTACTTTAGAGTACTCTTGAAGGACCTTGTTTTCGATCGGTTAGTTGGAGCTTTGGCACCTTCTACTAACTAAATAATATATCCTCACGCCTTCCCACAAGGGTCCCCGAAGGGGTAGGCAGAGGTGTATAAGTAATACCCACACACCCACTTTCCGCCAGAGGTATATTAAGTGCTAACGTGACAGATGGCGAGTCCATCGCCGTTACTCAGGCACGGCTATACATACGCCTTTGAATTTCTTGTCAGACGTATGCAGGTTTCCTCTCGATGTTTTCCTTCACCGTAAAGCTCGTGGTGTGACTAATCACTGTACTTAAGTTCAGAAAAACTCATTGGTACAGTCGGGATTCGAACTTGCGACCTTTGCGTCGCAGGCAACTGCTCGAACCACTCGGCCACCACGGCTCACTTCTAAATATAAATAACCCTAATTCTTCTTCTTCTTATAGTGCCTCCGCATATTTCTCTCGGTCTTTGGCGAGCTTAAAAAGCTCCGCTGCACTGGTAACTCCGGTCCATTCCCGGATGTTTCGCAGCCATGATTTCTTCCTGCGCCCGACAGCTCGTCTTCCAGCCACTTGGCCCATGATTATCAATTGCAGAAGTTCGTATCTTGAGCGCCTAAGCACATGGCCAAGATAGGCAACCTTTCTTCTTTTGATGGTCTGCATTCATTCTCTTGTCCTCCCAACTTGACGCAGAACTTCAACATTGGTCACTCGGTCCGTCCAGCTTATGGCCAACATGCGTCTTTATGCCCAAATTTCAAATGCTTCTATACGTTTTCGGAGTTGCTCTTTAAGGGTCCAGGCTTCACATCCGTATAGAATTATAGGCCATATATAGCATTGCAGGAGACGAGTGCGCAAAGATATTTTGAGGCTGCGACTGCAAAGTACCTTTTTCATGTTATCAAAGGCACTACGGGCGGTTTATAAACCGTAATTATAAACCGATTAATTAACGTATTTAAAATGCACAAACGAGTCAAATTATTGGAACCATTGAATAGAAGCAAATTGCAAAATGGCATGAGCTGGTAACATTAGTTGACTGTAACTCATTCCTTAAACGGTTAGCTGGTTAGAAAATGATGACAGGAGCGCCATTTTAATATATCCCGTGGGTTCTGTATGAAATTTGGCCTAAAGGTAGGTTAAGAGCTGAATTAATATATATTTTCACGCCTTCCTACAAGGGTCCCCGAAGGGGTAGCCAGAGGTGTGTAGGTAATATCCACACGCTAACTTTCCGTCGGAGATATATTTTGTCGTTTTGCCAACGTGACAGATGGCGAGTTCATCGCCGTTACTCAATAACGACTATCGTACGGTTGACGGCTTCCTCTCGATGTTTTCTTTAACCGTAAAGCTCTTGGTGTGACAAATACAGGGAGTATTTAAGATCAGAAAAACTCATAGTAACAGTCGGAATTTGTACTTGTAATCTTTCTGTCGCAGGCAACCACTCGAACCACTCGGCCACCATGGCCATACTGTAGCTAAGTTACAGCTAGACTATTCTGGACTAATTAGAGCTTTTACTTAATTTTACTAAAAACAAGAACCCCTAAAGAAAATAAAGAAATAACTCAGGTAAGAAATCGCGTGGCACTATTAGTTTTAAATAAGGTTTTTTGCACAGTTTCCTCGAGCGCCTAACGGTACCCTAAAACCTGTCCAGCGGCACAGTTACAGCAGATTTTCTCTTTCTTTACAAAAACATGTGTCGGCGCACGCGCAGCGCCAATACTGAGAAACGTGGGTATTATAATTTCACATTTGCATACGTAATAATTATCCACAATTAACATTATCGACAGCTATCGATTGATTTAGAAAATCAGATGGCGATTCTAAAGGTTAAAGCCAATTTTGTAGGCCGAGTGGTTTTAGAAATAGACTGCGAAATTGAAATTGCAGGTTTGAACTTCGCCTTTCTGCAATTGATACATATCACGTGCTTAGCAATGGAAAAATTACATTTCTTTAAGTTTTTCAAAGATGTAGGGCCTGAGAAATGGCGATGGACACGTCATCTATCATTTTAGGAGTTTTGTTGCACCTCTGCCTACCTTTTCGAGAACAGCAGCTAGTATAATATAGAAATGAAGATATGACGCCAACGTGACAGATAGCGAGTCCATCGCCGTTACTCAGGCACGTCTAAACATACGTCTTTGAATTTCCTCTCGATGTTTTCCTTCACCGTAAAGCTGTATTACTAATCAAAGTAGATACAAAAGTTCAGAAAAACTCATTGGTACAATCGGGATTAGCACTAGCGATCTTTGTTTGTATTGCAGGCGATTGCTGGAACCACTCGGCCACCACGGTTAATAGCAAAGTTGTTTAATTATCACTCCAAGTAGGTTTGTTATCGTTAAACTAGAGTAATTAAACGCTCCTCATAACAATTCAATAGAACACCCAGTATGGATAATTAAGTATGACTATTAAGTTACTTGGGGTGAGCATGTACCTTAACGAATAACTTTAATGTATCGGAAATATACTTGAATATATATATATAAGTAGCTTATTACGACTTATCTATTGACTTTTTGCTAAAAGCTCGTTATTAAAAACTTTTCATCTATAAGCTTGACAGAGTCTCTCACGGGTAGAGAGTAGAGCGCTACTCACTAGGCTGACATGACTGTTTCGCTTCGTCCACATTCATCAGTCTCTTCATACATTCCCGTCCTTGAGTGTCCGATCGATTTGATCTAGGTAGTTGGAACGTGGTCTTCCTCTGTCTATTGCACACACTTCGCTTTGCATGACGGTTTCGTCAAACAATTTTTAAACTACAAGTAGCTACTTTTAGTATAAAGAGGCAGTTTGTTTGTATATTTGAACGCGTTTATCTCAAGAACTAACTAATGTGATGTAGTTATTTAATTTGGCACTAGATAGCCCGTCCATTAAGAACGCTATTTTTTTAAGAGAATACTTCTTTAGGCGTGTTGAGAACTTTTTGGTGAACAAAATCCCTCCTCCATCGTCACCGCACGCTTTCCACGAGCTAAATGTATATACTATGTATATATGTACATAGATATTCCTCCGTGAATTATTTCAAAACATATAAAAGATTACATAAAAGCACACGTAATAAAATGTGCTTTTTTGTACTTTGTTGAACTACATCTGAGAGTTATTCTCTCAGCTTCGAAAAACTACGCTGGTGCACTAGCAACCGGCCTGAGCTGGTCTGGTTTGTATCTTCAGCTTTCCGTCAAGTGATAAGCAATGGTATAATAACAACCACAATTCTGAAAATACACAAATAGATAAGATAATTAATAAGTGTCAAGTCTATCGCCGTTTTTGAAGCAAGACTTTATACTTTTAATCGTTTTCTGACAAACGTAGGTTTCCCACAAGTGGGTAGGCAGAAGTGTGTAGGTAGAATATACACCAACTTTCAGCCGGAGATATATTTTAAGTTCCAACGTTACAGATGGCGAGTCCATCGCCCTTACTTAACGACTATCACACGTCTTTGAATTTCTTCTCAAGCATATGCAGGCAGACAGAGTGGCGTACCAGCCTTCCTATATTTACAGACCCCTGACAGTTCACGATACTAAAAAAGCGCCTTTCTCTCGATGATGACAACTCATCCAGTCGTGATCTTTATAATCATAATCATAATATTTTATTTGCAAAAACATGATATAAGCCCCCGTAATAATTTATACAGTACAAACATGTTTTATTGGATATATTCCAGCGTGCAAATATAGTGTTTTTTGAAAGAGATATCTTCTTAAAATTCTTATATACCTACTATAATGTTATCAAAATCAAATCTTAGTTATAATGCTCCTCTAAATAGAATGTTCAGAAAGTTCACCAGCCTTGCAAAATCGCGCTCAATCGATATTTTCTGTGGCAGTATTCATAAGTTTAGAAAGGATTTGTGTGTTAAAATTTAAAATTCACAAATTGTTAGCTATTACGAACACCTTTTTTTTTAATTTATGTTTTTAGCTCTAAGGTTTTTCATGCATGCTGTAGTTTCCTGTAATTGAGGAATCACAAAAAATTGTTTATATCATAGTTGTTAAGAAAGTTTTGTGTATTTCTTGTTGGAAACCCTAAATAAATAATAATTGTTGTTCCTCAGCCACTTAAACAGATTCGTTTTAAGCTGTTAACATCTTAATGTAGTCAGGTATTTTGTAATATACTTTTACGCACATAACTAAACAACAAATATACCTATCTCTTGCGGAAAGTGGGTGTGTGGGTACTACATGTACTCCTCTGCCTACCCCTTCGGGAACCCTTGTGGGAAGGCGTGAGGATATATGAACTAAACAACTTTTAGAAAAAAACCTTACGGAATCTTAGCTAAATTAAAACGGAACCCAAAAAGCATACCGCCAATTACAAATAGCTTTGTACTCACCGCTCCACATATCAAAGAGGCCGCTCTGAACGATTCGTCTCGCTCATTTAGAGCACTATAATACCGGCCAACTTATATTGAACTTCCAAACTCCATACAAATATGAGAACCCAAATATTTTTGTTACAACTTTTAAAAGAATGCGGGTCTTACTACATTGGATATTTAAGTTTGAGTTGCTTATGTCAAATAGTCAAAGACATACCGACGTATTATGTAATTAATACTAGTAAGTACTTTCATAATGTTAATTGGATCAAACATTTTTGTACATTTTAATGCTCAAATAAATATACATAATTAAATAATTATGTATAATGTAGCAGAATTCGACATATATGAGGCAATATTGCGAGCTCACAGGTGTACGGCGTAACGGTATATTGAGAATCAGATTCGATTCCCGTCTCGTACTTAAATTATATATCAAAAAAATATATATTATTCCGACGAAAAGAGGACACATTGTAATTATGTGTGAAATCCAGAAATACGCTTTTCATCAGAAAAATCGTTATGTAAGGATATCATAAAAATGTGTTAAGGAATATATGCCAAATGTCGATTAATATTGAATTATATGAGGTATTACTTCAACTTTCAAGGTGATTCGATTTTTCTGATGATACTAAGTATATTTATCAACAAAACTATTTTAAAAGCCGTGGTGGCCGAGTGGTTCACGCAGTTGCCTGCGACACAAAGATCACAAGTTCCGAATCCCGAATGTACCAATGAGTTTTTCCGAATTTAACTACAGTGATTAGTCACACCACGACCTTTGTGATGAAGGAAAACATCGAGAGGAAACCTGTATACGTCTGAGAAGTAATTCAAAGATGTATGAATAGTCGTGCTTGAGTAACGGCGGAATGTGGGTGTGTGAGTACTACCTATACACCTCTGCCTACCCCTTCGGGGACCCTTGTGGGAAGGCGTGAGGATATATTATTATTATTATAACTATTTTTAAACTAAGTATGGAGTGGTTGCACGTTTAACAGTCTAAAAACTTCCCACTTTATAACTAAGCGAGGAAAGACTGCTTCCCCGTCCTCCTTCTACGAATCTCTCGCCATCGCCTGAGTATTCAACCTAGCAGCCAAAAATGACTCTCACTACTTGTACTTAAAGTTTTTTTCGCTCAGGCTTTGCAATGAACTCCCCGTCGAGGTTTTGCCCTAGAGAGTAGAAGAAGTACAGTATAGGGTTTTCTAGGGTAATGAAAATATTCTTGTAGATATACTGTCGGTGTATGTAGCAAGTGGACCGCATGGTTCATTGGCACCTTGCGGGTATAAAAAGACTTACCACTATCAAAATTAAGTTAAATTCAACCAGCTGTTCTTAAATATTATAATTGCTCGCACACACACAAAAAACACTGTATTAAAATGATCAAAACGTTCGTAATTACGTGGCCAAAATATCTTATTAACAACGCTTGCGAAAGCTGGATATCTTTTCAATCAAACACTTGCCTCCAAGCTGACATTGTATAAACATTATCGAGGAAATTATTCAATTCTTTTTGCAACGAAAGGGCGGCGACATTCCTTTTGCCAATAAATGTTATAAATATCAGTTTCAACTTATAATTTTTATTACGTTGTTACTAGTATACAAAGAAATGTATTGCGTATGTTTCAAGATTTACGATTGTAAAATGCTAAGTTAAATGTCGTGAAATTGTATTATTTTATTACTTTTAAACCGACGAGCATGTGTGAAGATTAATGAACGTGAAGAGGTCTGTAAGACGAAAGAGGACTGGTAGTGGACTTACTGTCCTCAAGTGACAAATTGCATAATGTTGTAGGTATATTATGATATGTTAATGAGCTCCGTGTGGAGGGTGAGGATTGATATATTGTGTTGGCGGCAGAGGGATTAGCAGCATAATGGCTGCCAGCATGGTGCGAACATAGTGTCAACGCGCAAGTGATACTCCGGTATCGTCAGCGTAAATAGGCTACGGTAATCACTTGGAATCAGGTGTGCCGTATCCTTGTTTACCAATATTGTAGTAAATAAAATATTTTCATTTGTTTTCTTCCAGTATTCTTTAGTATCTATTACAAATATCTTTCGCTTCAACGGTCTGCCCATATGTATGTACAACGTTATAGTAGTTATACAAGAGTTATTATTCCTTATTATTATTATTCATTTTCTAGATGCCCTAGATAAAAAAGGTCGATTAATAAGCAATTTTCGACGGCCTGGTCTAGCGGTCAGAGGACTTCGAAACTTAAGGTAGCAGTAATTATACATCTAGATGTACCCTGCGACTTCGCCTTTTTTCTAAATAAAATATATGCTATATTTTAATATAGCTATTAATCATTATCTGTGCTAAATGTCACCTAGTTCCGTTCAGTAGTTTTAGCGGGCAAGAGGCACAAACATATTTAAAAAAATTCGCAATTCTTACAAGCAAGAAAATATATAAACAAAAGTATTCTTCTGTACATACACAGAAGAATATTATCTTCGCACATTTCAAAGCGGTGTCAGCCATTGAAGTAGACGCTAAGCTCATAATTGAGCCACAAAGGTGTAAAACAATACGCTTGCGAAGATAAAAAAAATCTGGAAGAGCCTTATTAAAAATTTGTATTGTAATGAGCCTTACAGCCGTGAAAGTCGAGCTCGAGCCAGCAACACGAAGATCCAATCCCGAATGTAATAATGAGTTTTTCTGAACTTAGTACAGTGATTATGAAACACATAGAGAAGGAAAACACAGAAAAACACAGGCAGAGGTGCATAGGTAGTACCCACACACCCACTTTCCGCCAGAGATATATTTTAGATGCTAACGTGACAGATGGCGGGACTATCGCCGTTGTTCAAGCATGACATTACATACGCCTTGAATTTCTTATCAAACGCATGCACGTTTTCCTCTCGATGATTGTTTTTAATATTTTAGAGATGCATAAATAAATAAATGAGACGTGAAGAAGAGACGCTTAGAAGGCCATTTCTAGTAATTTATAATGATGATCGGTTCGATTCGCGTGGGCATTGCATGTTTCATTTGGTCGGATCGTGCGTCGCCGATTAAGATTCAAATCGTCACAGCCGTTATTGAACGCACACTTGTTTGTATATTATATTCTTTTAATTTGGTCGTGTTATGTTGTAGGTAGTCATCAATATAATTTTTTTTTATTTTTTATTTGAAATAAAAAAATCTGATAAGGACATAAAATTTTATACAAATATTTTTTTTACAAAACGAAAACCTACCGAAACCCTTTTTATTCAGTTTAGATACATCATTTTAATATTTCCAAAATTAAATATTTTTTCACAATTGCGATTTTAGCAAACTAGTAGAGTCCAACCGGATAATAACCTACCAAAAACTTTAACTTAAACTTTTTTTTATGTACTTAATTTAATTACATAAATACAAAAAAAAATGCAATGCAAATTATTGAATAATTTAAATAAATAAATAATACGTTTTATCCAGAAATAAAAATCACCTAACAATTCAAACTGAAAAGAAACCGGGGGTGACCATTATACGTTAAAAAAAATTCACAATTTAATAACCTCTAAAAAAAACAATCGTATTTCCTGCAATTATTAATTATCAATTGCATATCTAATATTAAAAGTTTGTCTAGTCTAGTCAAAGGTCAGTGTGTGTTTAAGTAAATTTTACGAGCGATGTAATTTTTATACTGCCCTCTAATAAAATAAAAGCTTAACGAAGATTAATATTACGAGCAAAACTGAAATTAATTTAAAATTGTAATGACTTTGAACTTATTGTATGAAGTGTTCAAGAAAGCGGGCTTGGCGGAAATCGGTCCGGTTTTGCCGACAGTCCTTACAACTCACTGGGGAGTGGTAGCAAAAAAAACATGTATTATATCTATTTATACTACTGAAGTGGGAAGCAAGTATGTGATCCGCTTGATAGCTGTCATGAAATACCATGCGTTATGCCTATCCTTTCAATCCTTTAAATTCTTCATGAGTGCTAAAAGTACTAAGTACAACCAAACTACAATACCCTAATTTCACCGGAGACTTATTTTGGGGCAACGCTGCAGATAACGAGTCCATCGCTGTTCCTCATTCACTGCTATACTTCGTCTTTTAATTTCTTCTCAAACGTATGCAACTCAGCTTACGACGTTTTCCTTATATACTACTTTCCATAATACTACAAGCTTTGCGATGAAAGAAATCGTCTTATTACCTTATCATACGATAAGGTTAAGTAACTAATTGACTCCATATCATCACGCCGAGTCTCTAGCGGGATCTAGGCAGAGAGAGTAGATGTTGTGTTAATCACACAAATATCTGCCCTAAGTGAGAATCGAATCCGCGACTTCGA